>JAYKTQ010000445.1:192500-195000 GCA_036010785.1 Ammospiza maritima maritima | reverse complement strand
CCGCTGTGCTCTCTCCTCGGCCCACTGCCACGGTCTCTCGCGCACACGGCGCCACGTCCCACGCGTCCGGCCCCTCTCCCCTCGAAGGCCTTCCTCCTCGAATGCACCGGCAGCGCTGTCCGCCGGCTGTCCCCCACCCGGCTCGATCGCCCGCCCGGGGGGTGAGCGTCCAGCGGGCCCTCCGTCAGCGGAGGTCCGCGAGCGGGGGCGACCCCATTCCGAGCGGCAGCGGCGCCGCTCGACCGGTGTCCCCCACCGCGGGGACGGTCAGCTGGAGGGCGCCCGCCGTCGCTGGTGGCGGTCCCGTTCCGGGCCCTGCACGTCGCGTCCTCTGTCGCCCTTCCTGGCCGCGTGTGGGCCGAAGGAAGGCATTCGGACGGCCGCGGGGGCGCTTCCCCCACCTGGTCTCCGCGTGAAAACAAGGAGAGCAGGCGTTGCCCCCCGGCTCAGCGCCGTACGCCTTCTGCCAGGTGCGTGCCGAGGCAAGGGGCCCCGGCGGTGCGACGCGGCGGCGGCGGTCCCGGGAGTGCGGCCCCGGCGACGGCGGGGCCTGCCGTCCAGCAGGCCTCGGGCACTGCTGATGCCGGCTCGGGTCTCGGTGGCGTCCCCCTCTAGTGCCGCCGGGGAAAAGGCGCGCTGGCGGCACGGTCGTCGTCGCGTGCCATCTCGAGCGGGGTAAGGCCACTGGGGAAGAGAGAGCCGGCCGCGCGGCGGCGCGGCGGCACGCCACGAGCCCCGCGGTTAAGGGGGCCGAAGGGGAGCCGGCGTGTGCGGAGGCCGACGGCCGCGCCCCCGGCCGCGTGTCCCGAGTGTGTGTGTGTGCGCGTCGTCCCATGAAAGTGAGAGCGGGCGGACCGCCGTGCCCCCCGCATGCCCAGCGTGCGCCGCTTGGCCCTCCGCGTGGAGGCCGGGCTGAGCCCGGGCGCCTGGGCCGCCTCCAAAGGATGGCATGTGAGGTCGGCGTCTCCCCTCGCGGGGGGAGGCGGTCGGGGACGCGGGCTCCCCCGCCTCTTGGCAATCCTTCAGAGTGTGGGTTTCTCCGATCTTTTTTTCCTCTTCCGTTTCTCTGTGTGCTCATACGGTAGAAGCCAGGCGCGCACTTGCGCGTCCTTGGCGCGAGAGACAAAGGGGCCGCTCGGCGTGAGTGATGCCCGAAAGCCAGACAACTCTTAGTGGTGGATCACTCGGCTCGTGCGTCGATGAAGAACGCAGCTAGCTACGAGAATTAATGTGAATTGCAGGACACATTGATCATCGACACTTCGAACGCACTTGTGGCCCCGGGTTCCTCCCGGGGCTACGCCTGTCTGAGCGTCACTTGACGATCAATCGCCATCCGGGGGCCACCCCGGCAGCGCGGCTGGGGTCACCTCGCAGGCCCGTTGCCTGCGGTGGGTGGTGGGGGCAGCGGCGGTGGCGGCGGCATCCCGCCGGTGCGCGGAGGGAAGGCGGTCAGGCGGTTCGGCGAGGGACGTGTTTCCCTCGGCGGCCCCCAATCCCCTTGCCTGCGGCCTGGCGCGCGTCGTCGTCGTCGCGGTTGTCGTCATCGTCGTCGTCGCGGTCGCCGCACAGGACCTTTGTCCCCCTAAATGCACACTCGGGGAGTGCTCCGTAGCTCCCCGCTGCCAGAGCGAGCCACTGGGGCGGAGCTCGTCCTTGCTGGGGCCGCGCCGAGGATGCGGTGGCGGCGGCCGGGGGAGAGTGAGAGTCGGCGTCGAAAGCGCCGCCGAGGGCCAAGAGAACGGACAGAGAGAGAGAAGGGCGAGAAGGGAGGCGAGGCGCGGGCCTCGGCCCTGGCCTTCTTCCCCCGTGCGGGCTGCTGTCTGCGGGTGGGTACCGCGGCGGTACCGTGCCGTGCTGCTGCACGCGTGTGAGGCGAGAGTGCCGGGGACAGGGGGTTCGGACCCCCTCCTCCCTTCGCCCGCCCTCCTCCTCCTCCTCCTCCAATTCTGTCGCGGTCTCGGGGCGCCGAGGGCGCCGTCGCACCACTGTCCCTCCCCCGCACAGGCCGTCGCTCGCCGCCGCCCGGCCGGTCCTCCCGTGCGGGGCCGTCTCTGCCGCATTGCTGTCCCTTTTCGGTTCTCGTCTCTGGGATGGGGCTCTCCGGTCTCCCGGCGTTCCTCCGTCCATCCGTCCGTCTCTCTCTCCGGAGGCTCAGAGAGAGAGGGAGCGGCGGCAGGGGGCGCAGGAGAGTAATGCGGCTGTCGGCGCGCGCCCGCGCGCAGGGCAGCCAAGGTTTGGGCTTGCGACCTCAGATCAGACGTGGTGACCCTCTGAATTTAAGCATATTAGTCAGTGGAGGAAAAGAAACTAACGAGGATTCCCTCAGTAACGGCGAGCGAAGACGGAAAACCCAGTGCCGAATCCCTGCCCCGCGGTGGGGCGCGGGACGTGGTGTACAGAAGCCCCAATCCCCAGCGGCGCTCTCGGGGGACCCAAGTCCTTGTGATGGAGGCCGCAGCCCACGGACGGTGTGAGGCTGGTAGCGGCCCCCCGGCGT
>JAYKTQ010000445.1:0-190000 GCA_036010785.1 Ammospiza maritima maritima | reverse complement strand
AAGCAGCTGCATGTTCCCGCGCATCCTCGCCATTTCCTGCAGCTGAGCCATTGTTGCTAGGCGACACAGACGCGTCTGCAGTTTCCAGCTCAGCGGAGGAGGAATCCTCTCCAGCCTCCTCGCCCCCCCCGCCACTTGCACCAGCCACCCCAGCAGTTCTGCCACTGTCGGAGACTCTGTCCTCCGTGTCTGCCTCAGAGGCTGCCCTGGAACCGGCTGTTTGTTCGAGCTCGGACCATCCCGGACCGGTTGCCTCTGTAGCAGCGGGCCCGGCGACTGGTGTCCCCTTCCGTGGAGCAGGGGGTGCTCACCACCTGACTGTGGGGGCAGTGCGTCTGCCTGCATTCAAGATCAGCATTCTCGGAGGGTTGGGGGGTGTTTTGTTTGGGATTGTCGCATGGAGGTTGCCATCTCTGCTGCCTCTCTTGCGCCCCAGCAGCGGGGAGCAGGTGCATCCCGAGAGCTCTACCTTTGGACCCCAGCCCGCAGGGGGTGGGGGTGATGCCATGGGGCAGATGGGAGACACACCTGATGCATTTGCATTGCAGAGGGAGAGGGCACAGCTGGAGGAGCTGATGGCTTGTTTGCTGTGGGAAACAAACATTCCTAGAACCAAGATGGGATTTCTGGGGAAGGCTTCTATTTCCCTGCTGCTGGCATGCCTCAGTGGTTTTGGGGAAAGGAAGCGTCTCATCACCCGTGCTGGCATTTTACCGGCAGCAGGGTGCAGGCCTGTGGGAATGCAGAGGCTGCCTCATGGTTTTCGCATGGGCTGTTGGGCTCAAGAAGTTCCTGGGCCAGGGCCATCACTTGGCCTCCTGATGGCTCTGGGTGTTGTGGTTTCTCCTACTGGTCATGGTCCCCCTTTTGTGGGCCAGTTTTGGGGTTCCTGCTCCGTCATGGGCCTGGGGCCCCAGGGTGTGTCCTTCTCTGGCACTGCTCTGCTCTGCTGCTGCTCTTTTTGATTAAAAAAAAAAATTAAAATTAAATAAAAAAGATTGAAAATAGCTGGTAGCAGCTCTGAAACACTGAAGCATTGAAGGGCCAGAAAAGGACATTCTAAAATATGTTCCAATTGTTTGAAATGGTTTTATGACTGTCAATGGTTTTCGATAACTCTTGATGGAATTTTTGCAGCAATTCCATTTCAGGACCAAAAAGGACTTTCAGACATGTCAGAGAGGAAGGCTTTCAGCCCATGGACTGTTCCTGAAACTCAGTTGCTTGGACTTCAGTATTCATGGCATTGTTTTTTGCATTTTCTTAGAGTGTAAGATTGTTTTAGTGATTTGTTAGTATTGTATGTTGTACAGGCAAAGAAATTTCATGTTCATTCAACATCAGCATTTTTTCTTTTTAATTTATGAAATATATGGCATAGCAGCCATGGCCAAAGTGCTGCCCAAGTTGGCTCTGGCAGGGCTGTCTTGCAGCTGCTGCACATGCCTGTGCCCTGTGCAGCCCAGGCTGTCCCACGGTGTCCCTGCCCTGCGCCTCTGTCCCTGCAGGCTGTCGGCATCCCCCAGCTGCCTCACCTGGCTGGGTCCTTCCTTTGCTGACAGCTCTGCCTCCTGCCTGCCTCTGCCTGCCCACACAAAGCCTGAGGCTGATACCGAAAGGGTTCATTCGATTTTTACCCTGCTTGTGAATTTTGAGCACAGGAACATGGCATGCAGCGCCTGCTTTCCCATCAAGGATGGTTGGAAGAGAAGAAGACATCTGGCTCAAGGGTGCAGGGATCGAGAAAACAAGGAAAGAATCTGGGATCTTGGGGTGGGTTTTATGGAAGTGGGTAAATTATAATTCACATTTACTGACTGTGTATAAGCAAGACAATGGTAGAATTACATGTCCATGTAAGGTTAGGAGTTTTTCATCATTAGAGCTCAGGCCTGGATAAATGACACCCTCTGAAATACCAAATTACATTTCAGGAGCCTTATTCTGATATTTCAGAGATTTAGTGAAAACAGGGCCTCACAGAACCACGGAGTCAGCTGTGATACTGTGCAAACTCATGGAACAAAGGGTCCATGGTGACACAACAGAACACCATGGAACCAAAATCCATTTTGGCACACTGGGGCCACATTGAACCAATGGTCCATTGTGATACTGCAGATCCAAGGAGACCATTGTGACCCTGAGATACCTCTTGGAACCAAGGGGCCATTGTGACACAGCAAGGCCTGGTGGAACCATGGGTCCATTGTGACACTGCAGAACCTCACGGAACCAAGGTGACCGTGTTCTACTGCGGAACCTCATGGAACAAAGGGTCCATGTTGACAGTGCAGAACCAAGGAGACTGCTGCTGGCAGTGTGAGAGCTCATGGAACCAGAAGTCCATTGTGACACAGCAAGGCCTGATGGAACCAAGGGTCCCTTGTTAAACTGTGTGGCCTCATGGAACCATGAGCCATTGTGACACATCATGGCCACATGGAGCCAAGGGGCCACTGTGACACTGCAGACCCAAGGAGACTATTGGGACTGAGGAACCTCATGGAACCAAGAGTCCATTGTTCCACTGTGGGGCTGTGGGGGACCAAGGGGAGCACAGTGACATTGCAGGGACTCATGGAACAATGAAGACTTTTCTGATACTTTGGGACCCACTGGAACCAAGGGGCCATTAGAGCATGGCAGGGCCTGGTGGAATTAAAGGGGACTGCAGTGAACACTATGGGTGTCCATGGGATGAAGGGTCCATTCTGACACAGTGGAACCAAGGATACCATTGTGACACTCTGGGCCATCATGGAACCAAAGGTCCATTGTGTCACAGCAGGGCCTCATGGTACCATGGAGGCCATTTATAGACTTGGAGGCCTTGTGAAACCAAAGGGTCATTGTGGCACTTCAGAGCCTTGTGGAGCCAAGGGGACTATAGTGACACTGTGGGGCTCCATGAAACCAATGGTCTGTTGTGACACTGCAAGGCCTTCTGGGATCATGGAGACCATTGTGACTCTACAAGGCCTCATGAAACCATGGAACCATTGTGACACTCTGGAGTCTTGGCAGGCCAAGGGGCAGTTGTCACAGTGTGGCACCATGGAACCAAGGAGGCCATTGTGACACTGCAAGACCCCATGGAACTAAGGAAACATGAAACAGTGCAGGACCCCATGGAACCATAGGACCATTGGGATATTGCAGGGCCTCATGGAATCCTGGAAGCCATGATGACACTTGGAGGCCTTGTTGAATCAAGAGGCTCTGCAGGGCCTCATGGAACCAAGGAGGCCCTTCTGACATTGTGTACCCGATGGAACCAAGGGTCCATTGTGATACTGCAGCACCAAGGAGACACCTCTGACACTGCCAGGCCCCGTGGAAGCCAGGGACCATTGTGACACTCGGGAGCCCTATGGAAACAAGAGGCCAGTGTGACACAGGAATGCCTCATGGAACCATGGAGACCATTATGACGCATGGGGCCTCATGGAACCAAAGGAGCATTGTGGAACAGCAAAGCCTCATTGAACCAAGGGCACAATAGTGACACTGTGGGGCTTCAAGGGACCAAGGGGAGATTCTCAAAGTGCAGAATCAAGGAGACCATTGTGACACTCTGGGGCATCATGGAACCACTGGTCCATTGTGACAGAGTATGGCTGCAGGAAACCATAGGGGCCATTTCTACACCTTGAGGCCTTGTGAAACCAAAGGGCCCATTGTGGCACTTTGTGTCTCCATGGAACCAAGGAGTCCATTGTGACACTATGAGGCCCCGTAGGGCAATTGTGGCTCTGTGTGGCACGATGGAACCAAGGGCCCATTGTGACACTACAGGAACAAAGGATGGGACATCCACATGGAACTAAGGATTCATGGAACAATGTAGAACTCATGGAACCATAGGTCCATTTGTGACAATTGTGACACTGTGGGGCCCAATGGAAACAAGGGGCCAGTGTGACACAGCTGGGCCTCATGCAGCCAAGGGGCCACTGGGATCCTGAGGAGCCCAAAAGAACCAAGGGGCCATTTGGACACTCTGAAGCTGTGGAGACCCTGAGAGGCATTCCCTGGGTTAGGGAAGACACAAAAAGCTTCCCTCAAAAGCTGTTTGGCCCCATTGGCTAATTCCCCTTGTTCTGCGTCCCTCAGCCCCTCCCTCCCCATTCCCCCATTGGCCCCATCTTTGTACTGCCCCCATGGCACTGATCAGTCCCTTCCTTTGGAGATACAGAAACCTGGACTCCCCCAGGAGTCCTGCCTTGTGACCCTGAACATCTCACCGCACGGCTGAATTAAACATCTGTGGGTACCATGCAAAGGCCCTTTTTGCTTCCCTACCCTGGGCTTTATTAGCAGCTATTGTGGCTGCAACAATGGTCCACTATGGCAGTGTTGATACACGGACACCATGGTGAAACTGTGGGACCTCATGGGTCCAAGGGATCATTGTGACACTGAAGAACTTCGTGGAACCCAGGGTCCATTGTGACACTGCAGGGCCTCATTGGAACAAAGGAACCATTGCTGACAGTACAGAAACTCATGGAACCAAGGGGCTGTGTTGACACAGCAGGGCCACATGGAACCCAGGAGACCAGTGACATTTAGGGACCTCATGGAACCAGGATCCATTGTGACACTGCAGAAACAAGGAGACCATTATTACCGGGCCTGAGTGGGCGCAGCTGGTGAGAGAGAGACGGTGAATCTTGTTTCTTGAATCAGAAGGCTTGATTTATTAATATATGATATAATACATTATGACTATACTAATAGAATATAGATAGAGGTTTTGCAGAGCAGCTAGGCTAGGTAAGCTAAGAATAGGTAGAAAAGAATCTACAACAAAGTTGTGTTCAAGGACTCAGTCCCCTAGCTTGCACTGGTGATTAGCTCTTAATTATAAACATAGAAAATGAGCCAATCAAGGTGTTCCTGTTGCATTCCCCAGCAGCTGAAAATAATTGTTTACCTTCTCTTCGGGGGCCTCTGGCCTCCCAAAGATGCAGAAATCTGAAAGAAAGGATTTCTGTGGAGAAATGTCTGTGACATCTCACCTTTCTAAATTGTATAAAAATAAAAGAATAATGCTGATGTGGAATGAACAGGAAATTCCTTCACCTATAAAATATAGAAGACTAATAAATCACTAAAACAATCCTACAATATAAGAAAATTGCCAAAAACAATGCAAAGGAAATTGAAGTCCATGCAGCTGAGTTTCAGGAACAGTCCAAGAGCCGAAGTTTTTTCCCTTGGAATATCAGAGAGTCCTTTTGGTCCTGAAACAGACTTCTGCAAAAGAGTTCCATCAATAGTTATCAAAAAACCATTGACAGTCTTAATACAATTTTAAACAATTTAAAACAATTTTGAAATATCCTTTCTGCTGGCCTTTCAGTGCTTCAGCACTTCAGAGCTGCTGCCCTGTATTTTCAATCTTTTTAATTTAATTTTTAAATTTTTTTTTTTTTTGATCGAAAAGCGAAAGAAGCAGCAGCAGAGCAGAGCAGTGCCAGAGAAGGAAAGGCCCTGGGGGCCCTGGCCCATGCTGGACCAGGAACCCCAAAACTGGCTCACACAGGGGGACCCGGACCGGTAGGACAAACCAGAATCCCCAAAAACATACGGAGGCCAAGTGATGGCCCTGGCCCAGGAACCTCCTGAGCCCAGCATCCCAGGCCAAACTCATAAGGAAGGCTCTGCATATCCACAGGCCTGAACCCAGCTGCCAGCACAATGGCAGCACGGGTAGTGAGATGCTTCCTTTCCCCTAAACCACTGAGGCATGCCAGCAGCAGGGAAATAGAAGCCTTCCCCAGCAATCCCATCTGGGGTCTGGAGATGTTTGTTTCCCACAGCAAACCAGCTATGGTCTCCTCCAACTGTGCCCTCTCCCTCTGCAATGCATCGGGTTTGTCTTTCATCTGCCCCGTGGCATCATCCCCATCCCCTCCGGGCTGGGAATCAAAGGCAGAACTCTCTGGATGCACCTGCCCCCCCATGCCACTAGGGCACAAGAGAGGCGGCGGCCTCCATGGGACAATCCCCGAAAAACCACCCCCCAAACTGCCGAGAATGCTGATCTTAAAAACAGGCAGCTGGACTGCCACAACAGTGAGCTGGCGGGCAGCCCCCACTCCACGGAAGGAGACACCCCCCGCCGGGCGACTGCTGGGACGTCCGGTGGAAGCAGCGGGGAGGGAGCCGAAACTAGGGAGGGAACCGCGCTGAGAGTGGGACCTGCCGCGGGACGCTCCGAGGGTCCCGCAGGCTCAACGCCGTTTTCTGCCGCTGACTCCGGGATCCGCTGCGGAGGTGCAGTCGCAGTCGCCGTCGCAGCACAAACAGGCAGCAGCGGAGCTGGGAGAGACGGCGGAGCGTTGCTGTTGCTTAGCAACGGGTCAATCGACGGAAGTGCTGTCTCTTCTGCCGTCTCCGACACAGGCTCTTGCGGGGGCAGGGAGGCCGGTGAAACCGCAGGCGGGACCTCCTGGAGAGGCGGAGATGGGATCTCCTGGAGTGACAGCTCTAGCAGGGCCATGGAGGAAACCTCAGAGACCGGTGCCACCCCCATGTCTGAAGGAGGAGTCTGAGAGGCCGGCACTGGCTTGAGCGGCCGGTCCCATGCCCCTGGAGAGAGAGAAGGGGGGGAAGGAGAAGGCTCCATCTGAGCATGCTCCGTGGCAAGAGTAAAAAAAACTTCTTCGCGCTGTGAAGTTTCAGCCCCCCCCGCTGCGAAGCAGGGGGGGGGAAAAAAGCCCAAAGTCATCACCCACCGGGTCTTCTGCCAAGGGCGGTGGAAACGGAGCTTGGCCATAACAATTAGAAATCCATTGAAAACAAGCTGCTCTGCGTTTCAGGACAGGGAAAAGCTTTATAAATGCTGGGTAGATAGAAGGCAACACACGTCCCTCAATGTAGACACGCTGGATAATGGAGTCCATGCACTCCCAGACAAAAACATCTAAAGCATATAAGACATCAGCAAAGAACCCAAAAAGCTTTGCCCATTGAAAGAATTCATAGATATCTGTTTCTGACAAAAGGAAACCGTCTTCCCTGCACCAATATTTCCAGAGGGCCATGAGTTTCTTCTCTGAAGGAATAAAATGAACCACGTACTTCAAAGGGTATCTCCCCCATATAAACAGCCATAATTTTCTTGCGGCTGAACCCTCAGGGATAGAAAAGTGAACAGTACCTTTTTCCAAAGTCCAGCTTGCTCTGGCCAGCTCTGCAGGTATGCTGCTCTTGTCTACCATGTTTCCTGAAGGTTTTTCAGAAGAAAGTTCTGTTGTGGTCAGCCTTGGCTGTGAACTCTGTCCAAATCAGGATCTTCAGTTCTTCAGCTCCTGGCCTGAATCCACTTCTGTGGTCGCTTCAAAGCAACCATCAAATGCTACAATACAGGATTTTACCCAGTGCAGCAATTTTGCTCCTCTGGTCTTATCAGATTAATTTTTGCTCTGACACGAGCGGTCACCAGATATTACCACGCCTGTGTGAGCGCAGCTGGTGAGAGAGAGACGGTGAATCTTGTTTCTTGAATCAGAAGGCTTGATTTATTAATATATGATATAATACATTATGACTATACTAATAGAATATAGATAGAGGTTTTGCAGAGCAGCTAGGCTAGCTGAGCTAAGAATAGATAGAAAAGAATCTACAACAAAGTTGTGTTCAAGGACTCAGTCCCCTAGCTTGCACTGGTGATTGGCTCTTAATTATAAACATAGAAAATGAGCCAATCAAGGTGTTCCTGTTGCATTCCTCAGCAGCTGATAATAATTGTTTACCTTCTCTTCGGGGGCCTCTGGCCTTCCGAAGATGCAGAAATCTGAAAGAAAGGATTTCTGTGGAGAAATGTCTGCGACAGACCATTGTTGATGCTATGGAAGCTCATGGAACCAAGAAGCCATTGTGACACTCCAGGGCCTCGTTGAACCAGGCAGACCATTGTAACACCACAGAATCTCATGGCACTGAGTGTTTATTGTGACACAGGAGGTCCCAATGGAGCCAATTGTCCATTGTGACAATCTGGATCTGAGGAGACCATGGTGACACCATGGAAGCTCATGGAACCATTGGTCTATTTTGACACAGCAAGGCCTCGTGGAACCATGAGGAGACTATTGAGACATCATGGAGCCTCGTGGAACCAAGGAGACCATTGTGATATCATGGAACCTCATGGAAACAAGGGTCCATTTTTACAGTCCAGAACAAAGGAGACCATTGTTGACAGTACAGAACCTCACGGGACCAAGATTCCATTGTTATGCTGTGGGGCTTCATGGAACCAAGGGGCCACTGTGACACAGCAGGGCCACATGGAACCAATGATCCATGGAGATACTGCAGATCCAAGGAGACCATGGTGATGCTGTGGAACCTCGTGGAGCCAAGGGGCCATTGTGACACTGTGGAGGCCCCATGGAACCAAATATTCATGGTGACACAGCAAGGCTGCTTGTGACCAATCATCCATTGTGACACTGTAGATCCAAGAGACCAGGGTGACACTCTGGCAGTTGATGGAACCAAGGGGCTGTTGTGACACACCAAGGCCTCATGGAACCAAGGAGAGCATTGTGGCAGTGCAGAACCAAGGAAGCCATTTTGACAGTACGGAACCCAATAGAACCAAGGGTCCATTGTTCTACAGCAGGGCCTTATGGAACCAAGGAGCCATTGTGAAACTGTGGGGCATAATGGACTCAAGGACACCACTGATACTGAAATCCACTGGATAGAAACTTCTGAACAGTTTTGAGTATTTGAAAGCACGTATTCTTTATTACAGCATGGTGGTCACTTCAGCCATCCTTCCTCCATTGGAGTGCTTTAAGCAGAGATTGAACAGAGTTTTTATTACACACACTGATTATGTATCCATTAGCTATCTCCAGTTCCTTTGAGTTTATTTGACATAGTTTAACCCCCTTATCACAAATCCTTTCATGGTTCTTTGGATTTTGTCTTTAACATCCAGTGTCCTTTTAGGTGGCTGTTCCTTGACCCCCCACTTTTGAGTATGGCAATATTATTGTTTTGCATAACTTCTGCTTTGTCAGCCTTGCAGAGCTGAGCTGGCATCCTGCTTGCATTTTGTGTGACTTCTGCTTGCCAGAGGTACATCCTCAATCAGTTTCTCCAAGGCTGTTCCGTTCTACTGTCCTTGAGAAGAGTAAATGTTGTTCTGTTCTCCTGTCCTTGTCTCAGGACTTGCCCCGCATGAGGTGTCTGCAACCTCCCCCCAACCTATGGGCTTGGGGTGGGCAAGTGTTCCTGGGGAACAGGGATGGCACAGCTGGGCCAGACTGACCCAAGGGATGTTCCATTCCATGTCACACCATGATCAGAAATCAAGTTAGAGAAGCGAGAGGGCAAGAGTGGTAGGGAATTTTTTTTTTTAAAGATATTTTTCTTTGAAAAAAGCAGCTGCAAATACAGAATCCTCTCCCACCACAGGGTGGTAAAACATTTTCTGCTGATAGGAGATTTGCTTTTCTTCTGTTTATGGTCTTTTCTTTTTGTGGTTGGTTTGTTTGTGGGGTTTTTGTGTTGTTGAGGGTGGGTCTTGCTTTGTTTTTTTTTTGGTTGGGTTTGGGTTTTTCGCTATTGAACTGCCTATCTTCTGATGCACAAGTTTTCCCTGCCCATTCTTGTGGCTTGCTTGGCACCTGCTGGCCTGGTCACTTGGTGTCCCTCCGTGCAGGGACAAACAACCTCCTGCAGGTGGGGAGAGGCCAGTGCTGGCAATGGTGGTTGCAGGGGCTGGTGTGGGACAATTGTCCTGGGGCACCTTCCCAGGCTGTCCCAGAACAGAGACACAGCCCAGGCCCTGCTCTGCTGCTGCCCCAGGTCCATGGCAGGAGCTCTGGCTGTGCCAGGACACTGCTGTGAGCCCCCCCGGCACACTCCCCCTGCCCAAGGTCCTGGGCTTTGCTGTGCCAGGGCATTCCTGGAGCACATTGCTGACAGCAGCTCTGGAGGGGAGCAAAGCCTCCCTGCCCTGCCCTCAGGAGATGCCCTTTGCTGCTGGAGCTGCTGTGCTGGAGCCCAGCTGTGTCCCAGCAGTGCCCATGGCCTGGGCCTGCCTGTGGCCACAGCAGGGACACGCAGCAGGACAGTGACCAAGTTGCCAGAGCACTCCGGCCTTACAGCCACAGCAGGGCTGGCAAGGGCAGGGTGCAGTTGGGCAGAGCAGCTCTGAAAGGACCAATCTCTGCTGCTCCCTGGCCGTGCTGCTCTGCTGGGACTCTTTTTCCCTTCTTCCCTCTAACTTCATGCAGGTCTCAGAGTTGAGATCTCTGATAAAACAGGAACTGCAAGGTAGTTTATTTTCTTCAAATGCAGCTATCCTCCAAACCCTGATTTACAGAGCTTCTGGGTCAAATTCAAGAGGCAGACAGTGAATTTGATGCGCGTGATTAAAAAAATTCATTGAGTATAATTTTATAACAGAAAACCCCATTGAACACTACCAATGACCTGGGCAGGCCTGTTGGGCCTGTTGCGAGTTCCATTCAAAAAGCATTGCAGAAGAAAACAGGAAATTGATTGATTCAGAAATCATCCAGTCATCATTTTCTTCAGGGCATCCTTGAGCTCCTGGTTCCTCAGGCTGTAGATGAGGGGGTTCAAGGCTGGAGGCACAAACGAGTACAGAATTGACACTCCCAGATCCAGGGAGGGGGAGGACATGGAGGGATGGGGCTTCAGGTAGGCAAAGGCTGCAGTGCTGAGGAACAGGGAGACCACAGCCAGGTGAGGGAGGCAGGTGGAAAAGGGCTTTGTGCTGTCCCTGCTCAGAGGGAATCCTCAGCACAGCCCTGAAAATCTGCACATAGGAGAAAACAATTATCTCAAAACAGCCAAATGATAAAAAGGCACTAACAGCAAGAAGCCCAAGTTCCCTGAGGTAGGAGTATGAGCAGGAGAGTTTGAGAATCTGGGGAACATCACAGAAGAATTGGCCCCAGGCATTGCCATGGCACAGGGGCAGGGAAAATGTATTGGCCGTGTGCAGCAGAGCATTGAGAAAGGCACTGGGCATGGCAGCTGCTGCCATGTGGGCACAAGCTCTGCTGCCCAGGAGGGTCCCATAGTGCAGGGGTTTGCAGATGGACACGTAGCGGTCGTAGCACATGATGGTCAGGAGGGAAAACTCTGCTGAAATCAAGAAGAGAAAGGAAAAGGGCTGTGCAGCACATCCGAAGTAGGAAATGGTCCTGGTGTCCCAGAGGGAATTGTGCATGGCTTTGGGGACAGTGGTGCAGATCATGCCCAGGTCGCTGAGGGCCAGGTTGAGCAGGAAGAAGAACATGGGTGTGTGCAGGTGGTGGCCGCAGGCTACGGCCCTGATGATGAGGCTGTTGCCCAGGAGGGCAGCCAGGGAGATGCCCAGCAAGAGGCAGAAGTGCAGGAGCTGCAGCTGCCGCGTGTCTGCCAATGCCAGCAGGAGGAAGTGCCTGATGCAGCTGTGGTTGGACATTTGTTGCCTCAGGAAATGGTTTTCTGCTGAGGAGGAAAAGGCAGGACAGAGCTGGGCCAGATGCAGAGCAAAATCTATTACATATCTCATAGTAATTCAGAGTCTCTCTTTTTAGGAACACTTCTCTGCATTCCCCTTTCCTGGGCCCTGGGTTTTGCAGGCATTGAGGGCAGGGACTTACAAATGGGCTCCAAAGGATTCCTTAGTGAGAGGCAACTGAGAAGGCTGGATGATCACCAATTAAATGGACTCGTCAAACACCAGAAAGCTTTTCAGTCCTGCTGTTTGCAATTTGCCCATCTGAAGAACTGAGCTGAGGAAATTCCTTCTATTTGTTCATCCAGCTGCACCTGCCACAGTTAGGAGTGGTTGTGGGTGTTTGAAATCCCTGACAATTCTAAAGCACTGCAGATGAAACCGTGTGGGTGTGAGAGGCACGTGGATGGTCTCTCAGTGCAGGGACAAGAGAGCAGCTCTGCCCATCAGGGCTGTTCTCAGCTGCCCCTTGCTGGCAGCTTGGAGCTGAAGGAGAGGCACCCAGAGGAGTTCCCCTAAGAGAAACAGGGCAGTGCTGAGGGCAGCGGGCTCTGGGGTCAGAGATGAATAGAGCCCTCACCTTCTGCCGGGGTGCCTCATGAGGATCTCAGCTCTCTCCTGCCAGGCTGGTGCACAGAGGGATCATTGCAGCTGCCCAGGTGCAGCTGCCAGCAGCATTTCCCTGGCCCTGCCACTGAGCTGTCTCCTCCATGGGGATCCCAGGCAGCCCAGAGACAGCACAGGAGAGCTGTGACCTTCTGGAGAGCACCCTGCAGCCCTGCAGGACACCCAGGGAATGAGCTGAATGGCCCTGAGGGCACCTGGGCACTCTGCTCCCACAGACACATCTCCACAGCAGGATCCAAAGGGTCCCTGCCTGGATGGGCACCTGCCAGCCCCAAACCCTTGCTCTGCCTCAGAAACCCAATGGTGGCAACAAGGACAGCACAGGCACCTGGAGATGGCAGAGAAATGTCACAATGCTCCTGCCAGGGGACAGCAGGGACACAGAGACTGATGGAAATCAGGGCCTTCTCCTTCCTTCCCTGGGCTCTGGCTGCTGCAGGGGCTCTGCACAGCCGAGACCCCATGGGATGAGGGCAGGGGCTCTGCTTAGGATGGGAAAGGAGCCCAGGGAGGAGCTGCTGGGGGAAGGTGCCTTAGCCACAGGGACAGCAGGGAGGTGCCACATCCCCCTGGCCAGCATTTGTGGCAGCAGCTCCCTGTCCCTCCCTGCCCGTGTCTCTGCTGAGTGGGGCTGTTCCTGCCAGCAGCATCTCCCTGTGCCCAGCTCCGCTCCCTGCCAGGGCTCACAGAGCCTATCTCCACCCCACGGCCCCATGGCAGCTCTGCCTGTCCCTGCAGGGACCTGTCCTGTGCCTCTGAGGGGGCAGCAGGGAAGCCCCGCTCTGGAGGTTGTTCTGCTCCACACCAGGACATCCAGGGGAGCCACCCTGACAGGTCCTGTCAGTGCTGGCATTGTCAGAGACACTTCCAGGGACTCACCTGCATTGCTCTGCAGCCAGAGACTCACCGTGTCCAGGGGCGGTGCAGATTTCTCCCCTGAAGGGGTCTCTCCTGTCCTCCCACCCCACCCCTTTAACCTCTTTGTCACTTGTGCTGCCTGCCCTTGCTGACTGCAGGTACTGCCCTGTCTGCCCTATGGCCACCGCCTCTGCACCAGACGACCTGGGAGAGCCCATGCAAAAGATCATGGAAACTGTGGGATGTGCCAGCCTTAGGAGAAGCCTCCAGGAATGGAAGGTTAACTTTCCTAGAGGCAGAGAATTATTCATTCAAATCCTGTGAAGATTCATCCCCTAGCAAGAGCTCAATCACCCTCCCAGCCCAGGCTGCCTCTGCTCTTTCTGTGCCTCTGTGCTGTGCCCGGGTGGCTGCAGGCAGAGCCCCAGCCCTGCTGGGCTGGGAGAGGAGCTGCTCCTGGCCAGAGCTGTCTCTCTGCAGCTCTGCGGCCCTTGCCAGGAGCTGCCTCTGCGCCAGGAGCCCAGCCCAGCCCAGCAGCACAGACAGAGAACAAGGACTTCTCTTGTGGGTTGGGTGCTGAATCCCTGAACATCAGTCCCTGAGAGGGAGTTGAAGAAATCACTTAAGAATTCAAAGTCAATATCCCTCTCCAAAGTTTCTTGAAGTTTTAATGAGTCCCACTGAGGGACCAGGGAGGGAAAGTGTCCCCAGGTTCCAGGGAGAGCAGAACACTGGAGGCAGTGATGACAGCTGGGGACAAACAAGGCAAAGGTGTCTCTGGTGCTAAGCAAAGCTGGATGTGTTTGAGGAATGCCAAGGGCCAAAGCCTGAGCCCCAGGGCCTGGCCAGGCAGATGCTGTCCCTCCCTCCTTGCTCAAGGCTCTTGCCGGGATGGGCACTGGCATGTGGGGATGTGCAATGGCAAGGGCAGGAGCATGGGGCGGCCCCTGCCAGGCTGTTGAGCAGGGACAAGGAGGCAATGAGGCCCCAGGTCTGCAAGGGTCACTTGTCTCCTGCTCCTGGCTCCTGGTTCCACCAGGCCTTGCTGTGTCACAATGGCCCCTTGGTCCAAGGGGTTTCTCAGGGTCACAATGGTCTCCTTGGATCTGCACTATCACAATGGACCATTGGTTCAATGTGGCCCCAATGTGCCAAAGTGGATTTTGGTTCCATGGGCTTCTGCTGTGTCACCATGGACTCTTTGTTCCATGAGTTTGCACATTGTCACAGCTGACTCCTTCAGTTTGTGAGGAACCACTGTCACCAAATCACTGAAATATCAGAATAAGTCTCCCTAACACTAATTTACTACTTCCGAGGGAATCATTTATTCAGGCTTAAGGTCCAACATGTGATAACTCCTAACCTTATGTGGACATGTGTCGATTTCAGTGTTTCTCTTTGCTGATTTATGACCGGAAATAGCTCAGGGACGCCACTTGCTCGGTTTCTCGGCTGTTTAGGCTTGTAAGTTTTCTGTGCGGTCTAGGTGGCCTGGAAAGGCCCAGGGATGGCCTTGGAGAGCCGACGCTTCAAAGGACGAGGAGAGACTTCTGATCTTGTCTCGGTCTTGGTGTTTATTAATTGTTTATCTAAAAGATTTTCTTTCAGCCCGACAGAGGTCTGCACAGCAAGTCAGCCATGGGCAAACTCCGCAAGCCCCCGGGCGGTCACTTATCTTTATACCCGAAGTTACGTGTACAATATTTATAATTTTTCCCCAATACCTTCTACCCTTATTAACTGGTGCACTTCTAGTAATAACCAATCCCAAAGTGCCACCATCACCACAGAAGATGGAGGCCAAGAAGAAGAAGAAGAAGGACAGGACACGCCCCAATTCCTCCATCTTACTTCTTTAGACCCCCCTGTACCAAAATCCTAAACCCTGTGTTTTACACTCTAACTAACTTATCCCTTCACCATTCACCCAGTGAATTCCTCCCAGTCCTCATACAGGTGTCGTCTCCTGTGTAGGATCAAAGCCCTGCCACCAGACACTTCTGGCAACATTCCAGGACTCCCGAGCCCCCCAAGGGTGTTCTCGGCCACTCTGCACCTCCATCCTGAGGTGCTGAGATCCCACAGACATGTAATTGTATCAGGGTCTTCCTTGTATACAGTCCCTAAATGTGAATTACAATTTACCCACTTCCATAAAATCCACCCCAAGTTCCAAGATTCACTCCTTGTTTTCTCGATCCCTGCCCCCTTGAGCCAGATGTCTTCTTCTCTTCCAGCCATCCTTGCTGGGAAAGCAGCCCCTGCATGCCTTGTTCCTGTGCTCAAAGTTCACAGGAAGGGTAAACGTGAAATGAGCCCTTTTGGTATCAGCCCTAGGCTTTGTGTGGGCAGGTAGAGGCAGGCAGGAGGCAGAGCTGTCAGCAAAGGAAGGGGCCAGACAGGTTGGGCAGCTGGGGGATGCCGACAGCCTGCAGGGACAGAGGTGCAGGGCAGGGACACCGTAGCACAGCCTGGGCTGCACAGGGCACAGGCATGTGCAGCAGCTGCAAGACAGCCCTGCCAGAGTCAACTTGGGCAGCACTTTGGCCATGGCTGCTGGGCCTGGGCCTGAGGCAGGAGCAGGAGACAAGTGACCCTTGCAGGCCTGGGGCCTCATTGCCTCCTTGTCCCTGCTCAGCAGCCTGGCAGGGGCCGCCCCATGCTCCTGCCCTTGCCATTGCACATCCCCACATGCCAGTGCCCATCCCGGCAAGAGCCCTGAGCAAGGAGGGAGGGACAGCATCTGCCTGGCCAGGCCCTGGGGCTCAGGCCTTGGCCCTTGGCATTCCTGAAACACATCCAGCTTTGCTCAGCACCAGAGACACCTTTGCCTTGTTTGTCCCCAGCTGTCATCACTGCCTCCAGTGTTCTGCTCTAACTGGAACCTGGGGACACTTTCTCAGTCCTGTCCCTCAGTGAGACCCATTAAAACTTTAGGAAAATTTGGAGTCTAAATTTAAATTTGAGTTGTTGAGAAGTTTTTTGACACTCTCAGGGACTGAGTCTGATGTAAACAACACAAAAGCCCTGAGAGTGTTATTAAAGTGTTCCTAGTCCACTTATGGAGAAAGATTTCAAAGAACTTGTAAAAAATACGCATTCCTATTTTAAAGGATGTATTTTATTTTATTTCTCTTTACATCAGAGGTGATTGCAGCATTCTGTGATTGATATTGACCCAGGGTCTCTCCTCAGGAGCTCCGGCCTGCTCACAGAAGCTGTGCCTGGAGCTCTGACCCAGTGTGGACAACCTTGCTCAACATTGCCCAGCCCCATCCTGTCTGTTCTCACTCCCCTGGGACCTGCTGTGCTTGCAGAGCTGGCTGCACTAAGCCTAAAAGGGGTTTTCACTTTTGGGGGTTTTTTTGAAGCAATCTGAACCTCCTGAGTTTCCCCCTGCAAACAGACACACTGCTCGGGTGTGTGCCAGCCCCAGGTGCCACCAAAGCCACTGCAGAGCTGCCCTGGGCCAGCTGTGAGGGTGGATCATCAGCCCAAGCTGCACTGGGCCCCTGCAAGGGGCTGTGGCCATGGGTACTGCACTGACCCCACTGCTGGGTTTGGCTGCCACGGCCACTGAGAGAAATTAAACTGTCCTTGGAAACACTGGGGAGGACTGGGACATACTGGGGATCACTGGGAACGCTGTTGGAGACACTGGGACATACTGGGAGTGACACTGGGAGATACTGGGAGAAACTGGGGACACTGGGGCAATTGCAGAGATGACTGGGGACACTGGGGTACCTGTGGATGACACTGGGAGGAACTGTGAACAACTGGGAATGAACTCGGGTGTATTGGGACGGACTGGGCTGTACTGGGAGGGATTGGAGGGATACTGGAATGTAATGGATTCTACTGGGGACTAATTGGGCTTTACTGATGTTATACTGCTCTGTACTGGGGATGAACTGGGCTTTACTGGGAGGGACTGGAGGAGGGTGAATGGGCTGTTCCCACCTCCACTGCATCCCATTTGCCGAAGCTCCCGCCCATCTCCAGCTGCAGCCAATCAGCGCCAGGGATCTGGGCCTGGGGGCGGTGCTTACACAGGCAGAAAATTTTCTTTTTGCTTACAACTCCTGTCATTCCCCGTGGCCCGACTGAGCCCCATTGCAGCCGGGAGAACAACTCCCATCATGCCCTGCGCTCCACAGAACTCCAGGATCCGTCCCCATCTGTCCCATAAGTGTCCCCCAAACACTCCAGGATCCCTCAGTGCCCCCTCAGCACCCATTTGGGACTCCCATAAGCAACCCTGAACCCCTGAGTGCTCCCACCCCCACAGATGCCCTGTACAGCGACTTCTGGGAATTCATCTCCTCTCGTCCTCCGTGGCCCCAGAGCCCCTCAGAACACAGTCTCGCGCCTAAAACTCCGGCCGCGACCCGCGCCCTAAGGAGCCTGGTTGGAGCTCTCCAAGCTCCTCCCAAGGGCTCCCGTGCCGTTTATGTTCCCCCAGAGGATCTCAAGTCGGGGCTCGGACGCAAAAGTGTCCCCCAAGAGCTGTCCCATACTCCCAAACATTTCGTTCCAACCACTTTCGGGACTACAGCTCCTATCATGCTCCGTGGCGCACGACCAGCGCTATTTCAGGCGGGACTTCATCTCCCGTCATGCCCCGCGCCCCACCAAGAGCCTTTGTAGCTGCTCCCAGAACTCCCGTGATGCTCCGCGGCCCCGTAAAACCATATGATACCCACGCCTAAAACTCCCGTCACCGCCTGCTCCCCTGAGAGCCCCGTTCGAGTCCCTCCAAGTGCCCGCCCAGACCCCGAAGGGCCCCAAATTCCCCTCCCTGACCTCCAAGGGCCCCCCTGGACCCCCAAGTGCTGCCCCGGACCCTGAACTGTCCCTCAGAATCCCTGAGTGCCCCTCCAAGTGCCCACCCGGCTTCCACAAGTGTCCTCCAGACCCTCAAGTTCCCACTGAATTCCCTCCCCAGACCCAAAACTGCCCCAAATGTGCCCCAGAAATGTCTCCAGGGACCCCGAAGTGCACGCCCCCCCAACCCTGTCTGAGAAAAAGATGACATAGAAGATGACAAAAAGACTACAAATATATCTAATTAAAATAAAGAGAAAGAAATAAATAGCCAATAGAAATTATTTAATTAATTCATGAAGGAATTGTGTTACTTAGAACCAATGATGAATAATTTTCTTGGTTGCTAGAAGTGTATCCAATTTTAATATAAATATACAAATTAGGCAATAAAAATATTGTCTAAGACTATCCTAAATTAAAATAATATAATTATAATTTTGTTATTATAAATTTTATTTATATGGAAAAATGCTAAAATTTTTCTATTTTTTTGGGATGTCAGTCCCAGGTGGTCGTTGTCAGACATGGTGAGGATGGGGGTGAGGAGCCGATTGTCCAAACAGGCTCAGCCTGCAAGGGGCTCATTCTTATCCATGCCCAGACTTCCTAAGGAGACATTCAGCATCCAGATCACTTGGGGAATGCTTCTATCCCCTCTTCTCATAACTAAAAAATAAAAAAAATACTGATGTGATTAAAAAAAACAAAAATCATGAGGTGCATTTTGACATCTTCCTCCTGAAGACAGCTCCAAACTGACTCCAATCCCTGCACAAGCCCTGGAGACTCAAAGACAATGGAAGGGAGACAAAGAGCTCCTGAGTGCTTTCTGTATTTTAATCAGTCCCACGCTGGATTTAGGACTGGCTCCAGGAGCCTCAGGCACGCAGAGAAGGATGAAGAAGCTGCTCAAGGAGTCAGCAGCAAAACTCCAAGTGCCTTGGAGCATGGCTGGGCCCCAGTGAGGGCAGGGAGTGCCAAAGGCTTCCCATGGCCTGGTGAGAGCAGATCCTTGAGGCCAGGATTGCAGGGAGCCAAGGCTCTGAACAGGGAACTGCAGTGCTGAGCAAGGCCTGGCTTGGCTGCAGGAAGCAGAAAGGCCAAGCCCTGAGCCCAGCCTGGGCCAGCAGGGCCTGTCCCTCACGGCTGTCTCGGGGCTCTTGGTGGGCCAGGGGGATGTGAGGGGCAGCAAGGACAAATGGCATCAACCTGCAGCCCCTGCCAGCCTCCCCAGAGAGGCCGAGGGAGAAGCAAAGTGCAGCCCCTGCCAGGAAAGTTCCTCCTGTGGGGCCTCCAGAGGCACTGCCTGAGCCCAGGGCACAAAGGCCTTGGTGCCTGTGGCCCTACCAGCCCTGCCCAGCCCTTGGCCATCTGTCCTGCAGGCTGTGCCCCCTGGGCGTGCTGCTCTTCTGCCCTGGCCGGCTGCACTCGCCCATCTCGTTGTGCCCCAGCATTTCTCACCCAGCGTTGCAGTGCCCTCCCTGGGCTCCCTGCACCCAGCGCTGCCGGCTCCTGGCACACAGAGCCCAGCCATGGCCCAGCCTCACGCTGCCACATCTCCAGCACCAACATTCTGCCTTGCGAGGGACTTTGCCTTCTCCTCAGCTCCAGCCTGAACCTTCCAAGGTGCACTTGGGGGAGGTTTCCTGCAATTCCCACTGCCAAAGAAAGCTCTGTCTCCTGCTGGTCACAAACAGAGAAAGGCTGGTGGCAGATCAGAGGTGGTCAGAGGCTGTTTGGGGCACAGCGACCATTGTAGCCTTGATATTTTCTGAAAAATACCTTTGCTAGGATTTAGCTCCTGAGAAGCTGAGGCCTCGGGTACAAAATATAAACAATAATTATCTGCTGCTGTGGAATGCAACAGGTGGATCTGTGATTGGCTTCATGTCATTGTTTCTAATTAATGGCCAATCACAGTCCAGGTGTGTCGCTCTCTGGTCAGACACAGGATTTTGTTATCATTCCATTCTTTTTCCTTTGCTTGCAAGCCTTCTGATGAAATCCTTTCTTCTATTCTTTTTGTATAGTTTTAATATAATATCTATCATAAAATAATAAATTAGTCTTCTGAAACATGGAGTCAGATCCTTTTCTCTTCCCTCTTCTAGGACCTCTGTGAACACCACTACTGACCATGAAATTATTAAGGTTTTTAATATTCTCTGAAAGAACAAGGGGCATGCACTAAACACCTACAACTGGCTGGATGGCCAGTTGAGTGGCGGTGAATGTTACACCAGAGAGTGGTGGTGAATGCTGCTGCATCCAGCTGGCAGCCAGTCACCTGTGGTGTCCCTCAGGGGTCTCTGCTGGAGCCAGTTCTGTTCAATATTGTTACTGACAATATGGATGAGAGTGTTGAGACTTTCAGTAGTAAATCTGCAGACAAAACTAAGCTGGAAGCATGTGTCCATCTGCTGGAAGGTAGGAGGCATCTGCATAGAGACCGGGAACAGTTGGATGGATGGGCAGAGTCCAATAAGATGAAGTTTAATAAGTCCAAGTGCCAGGTCCTGCACTTTGGTCACAACAACCCCTGAAGTGCTACAGGCTGGGGACAGAGTGGCTGGACAGTGGCCAGGCAGAAAGGGACCTGGGGGCACTGATGGAGAGCAGACTGGACATGAGCCAGCAGTGTGCCCAGGTGGCAAGAAGGCCAATGGCTGCTGGCCTGGATCAGGAATGGTGTGGCCAGCAGGAGCAGGGCAGTGATTCTTCCTCTGCACTCGGCACTGGTGAGGCCACACCTCAAGTGCTGTGTCCAGTTCTGGGCCCCCAATTTAGGAAGGCCATGGAGGGGCTGGAGCGTGTCCAGAGAAGGGCAACAAGGCTGGGGAGGGGTCTGGAACAAAAGTCCTATTCAGAGTGGCTGAGGCAGCTGGGGTTGTTTATCCTGGAGAAGAGGAGGATCAGGGAGACAAGGCGGTGTCAGGGCACAGGTCAGACTTGATGATTTCCAAAGTCTTTTCAAACCTTGCTGATTCTGTGATTCTCTGGAACAACCCTTGGAGCCATTGCAGGAGGAGCCCTGGGCCTCCTCTTCAGAAGCTCCAGCAGCCCAGGTCCCTCAGCTTCTCCTGCCAGCCCCAAAGCCCATCCTGTCAGTCCTGCAGAGCCTCTGCAGCTCCTCCTCACTGCCCAGAACAGGGAGCCTCAGAGCCAGACAGAGCAGCCCAGATGTGCCCCCCTGGCCTGGGGTGCCTCTGGCAAGGGAGCAGCACCAGGCACTGCAGGAGCCTGCAGACAATTCCTACAGCACTTGTAGGATGATCCTGCTGTCCAAGGGATGTTCCCATGGTGCCAGGTCAGGAACTGCAATGGGGAGTGGGGACAGAGTGGACAGGGCAAACAGGGATGGGTTGTTTGAAGGGAGGGTACAGGGGTGGAAGAAGAAGTAATCTAGATCAGGAAAGAGGAAAGAAAGCAAAGGTGAAGCCGAGGAAATGCTCAGGGCAGTTTGGGGGTGGCTGCCAGGCAGCCCTGGCTCTGAGCAACAGCGTCTGCAGTGGGTCAGGAAACTCCCAGCCGATGGGAACAAACTTTCTGGGTGACTGCTGAGGCCAGGACAAACCTGAGTTGTTTCCCTGGTGTCGCCCAGCCCTTGCTGACCCCAGGGGCTGATGGCATTTTTGCTCCCTCAGGTTCATGTCCCCACATAAACAGCATGGGAGTACTCCCCCAGCTCTGTGCAATGCAAACAGGGGCTCCTGAGCCAGTGCTGCCATGTCTGTGCCTGCAAGGATGGGGCACCTGTGTGAGCTGGGGGAGAGGCCAGGGCTGCAGAGGGGCGATGTTGTTGGCAGCGCCATCAGAACGCTCTGGGACGCTGCTCTGGGCTGTGCAGCGCACTGGGGATGGATCAGCCCCTGCTCTGCTGCTCCTTCCCGTCTGCCCCAGGGCCCTTGCAGAGCCCCAGCCATGCTGATTGCCCCCAGCCTGCCCACGGCCAGCCTGGGGCTGTTCACGGGGCTTTTCTGTGCTGAGCATTGGCCTGGGTGTGTCCTTGAGAGAGCCTGGGCAAGGAGCCTGGAGCCCCCAGGCCCTGGGCTGAGGCGTCAGTGCTGCCCCAGCAGTGCCCATGGCCTGTCCCTGCTGCAGCGCCGGCACTGCCGCCCCCAGGGCTGTGCCCGGCCCTGAGAGCACTCAGGCCCTGCAGCAACACCAGGGCCACTGTCGACGGAAGGAGACCAGGACATCAATTAGATCATCACAGGCCTAATTTTATTGATCAGTACAGCAGGTTAAATACAGTTCATAATGACCTTCATACATATTGCAAAAGTTGAGCTCAGGATTGGTTAGTTACATATCAGCAACTACGCCTACTTCTGCATTCTTATGGTTCTACTTTTGATACTTTCTACATATTCTCAAGAAGAATCTCTCTTCCCTATTCTCATGTTGCGGCAAGGGCATTCTGTCCTTGCCTGTCATTGGTCACCGACTGCTGACTTCTCCCTTCAGCTTATTGACTGCTGACTTCCCTCTCTCAGCTTAACCAGCGGTATTATGTCAGCATGGCCTTTCTCAGCTAACCAACTGTTAATAATACTTTCCACAGGCCACCAGGGCAGCGGGGCAGGGCCACGGCAGCAACACTGGCAACACCAAGTGCTGCTTCTGCTGGGCACAGCTGCTGGGCCAGCCCTGATCTGCCCCAGCTCTGCACACAGACATTGCTGCTGCAGCTCCAGAGAAGGGAACAGAAGGGGGAACTCTGGTAAAAACTCTGCTCGGAGAGCCTTTATTCTGTCTGAAGCCACTGAGAGTGCAGCACCTCATTGACACAGTCTGAGACCACCGTGAAGGTTGAGAGAAACAAAATGAGAAATGGCACAAACACTGACTTCCTTTGTTGTAAATAATAAAACGCTAAACCAAAAGACAAGAACATATCAACAAACAAACCCAAGTGGTATCAAAGATGACTTTTATTACATGAGATTTGCAGAAACTGGTCAGAGGCTTAAAGTTTCTGTAACCGTCTATTCATCAGTGTCCACACTGCAGCCTTGAGTTCCTGGTTCCTCAGGCTGTAGATGAGGGGGTTCATGGCTGGAGGCACCACCAAGTACAGAACTGACAGAGCCAAATCCAGGGATGGGGAGGAGATGGATGGGGGCTTCAGGTAGGCAAATGTGCCAGTGCTGAGGAACAGGGAGACCATGGCCAGGTGAGGGAGGCAGGTGGAAAAGGCTTTGTGCCGTCCCTGCTCAGAGGGGATCCTCAGCACAGCCCTGAAAATCTGCACATAGGAGAAAACCATGAACACAAAACAGCCAAAAGCTGAAGAGGCAGCAACCAAAGAAATCTAAATTTTTCTGAAGGTGGAGTGTGAGCAGGAGAGCTTGAGGAGCTGGGGAACCTCACAGAAGAACTGGCCCAGGGCATTGCCATGGCATAGGGGCAGGGAAAATGTATTGGCTGTTTGCAGCAGAGCATTGAGAAAGGCACTGGCCATGGCAGCTGCTGCCATGTGGGCATAAGCTCTGCTGCCCAGGAGGGTCCCGTAGTGCAGGGGTTTGCAGATGGGCACGTAGCGGTCATAGCTCATGATGGTCAGGAGGGAAATCTCTGCTGAGATGAAGAACAGAAAGAAAAAGAGCTGTGCAGCACATCCTGAGTAGGAGATGGTGCTGGTGTCCCAGAGGGAATTGTGCATGGCTTTGGGGACAGTGATGCAGATGGAGCCCAGGTCACTGAGGGCCAGGTTGAGCAGGAAGAAGAACATGGGCGTGTGCAGGTGGTGGCCGCAGGCTACGTCCCTGATGATGAGGCCGTTGCCCAGGAGGGCAGCCAGGGAGATGCCCAGCAAGAGGCAGAAGTGCAGGAGCTGCAGCTGCTGCGTGTCTGCCAATGCCAGCAGGAGGAAGTGCCTGATGGAGCTGCTGTTGGACATTTCCTGTGTCTGCATATTTCAATGTACAGAAGGAGGAAGGACAGGGCAATGGAGGGGAAATTTCTCACAGAAAAATCAAAACTCTTTGTCGTAGCCTCTTTCTTCCCACTAAGCACCTCCCCCTTGTGTATGTCTAGAAGATCTTCCTTCATCATTGTTGCTGGAGCCCTGATTGCTGCTGGCCAATGCTGTGTGAGGAGCTGGACCTTGGCCTGCAGGACACCTGGGTGTCAGCCCTGACCCCCAGTCAGTGCAGGGGAACAGTGAGAGCAAGGCCCAGTCCTGGTGTTCAGGACTGTTGTTGGATAAAGAATCTTCCTGTAAGGCTGCAGAACTGCCTGGGTGATGTGATGGGGATAACAGAAGGCAGAACGAGGGATTCTGCTGCACCTTGGGAGTACAGAGAGTCCAGGGAGGCAGGAGGATTGTCTGAGGCTTAGGGCAGACTGAGGGGAGCTGCTCTGTCCCTCTCTCCTGTTCCAGCTGCCCTGCACTTTCACCTTTCTGAAATCCACTCCTGTGTTACCCTGGACAGCCAGGAGACACTGCTGAGAGCAGAGGGATCCCTGGCACACAAAGTGGCTTCTGCCTTCCCCAGAGTCAGGAGAGTGGGCTCAGTGCCAGCCTCCCAGGCTGCCCTGCCCAGAGCTGCCCAGGCACAGGGAGCTGGGACACCCCATTTCTGTGCTCAGCCTGCACAGGAGGAGCCCAAGGGCTGGGCCTGGCCCTGCAGCTGGAACTGCCATTGCAGAGATCCCCTCAGCAATGGCAGCAGCACCTGGGCAAGGCAAGGAGAGAGAGAGAGCCGGGCCTGAGGAAAAGCCTTTCCCTGGCCAGCCCTGCCCAGCCCCTGCCAGGCAGCAGCAGGGCAGGACAGTTGCTCTCAGGCCCTGGTCAGCAGGGAATGGGCACATGGCCGCAGAGATGCCCTTCATCTCTGGGGCTGCTCTGCCGGCCCAGGAGGGACCGAGGGCCCCGAGCCCCCGGGCTGAGGGCTGTGCTGGCTGCTAGGGGACACAAGAGCTGTGCTGCTCAGGGCAGTGTCTGCCCTGCAGGGCAGGCCCGGCAGGTGCCACATCTGCCCTGCAGCAGGGCTTCCCTCAGCACTGCCTCCCTCCCTGCCTGCCCACGGCTCTGCTGCTGGAGCTGTCCCAGCCCCAGCTGCTCCTGTGGTCCCGGGCTCCTTCCCTTGCCAGAGCTGCCAGAGCCCAGCCCAGCCCCTGGGCCAGCCCTGCCCTGCAGCTGCTGGGCCCTGCAGGGATTAAAGAACAGCTTCTCCAGCCTGGGCACCATGGAAAGGTGATGCTGCATGGATCTGGATGCTGGGCAGGTGCAGGCACTTGCTGAGGTGCCCAGGAATCCTCAGGGTGATGGTTTACAAGCCTCAGCCCCTGCTCTGCCCTGCAGAGCTGAGTATCCATTGCCACCAAGCTGAGCCAGGGAAAAGTGGGAGCACAGATTCAGGAAAGCAGAGACCCAAGCAGGAAACTCCTGCCCTGAATGAGATCATGTAAAGTCCCCTCAGAATAGAGCTGGGCATGAGCTGGAGGTCTGAGCAGCCCTTGCTGCAGCTCCAGCTTCACCCCCTGCATCCGTCCCTTGCAGCAGGAGCCGTCCTGCCCTGTCCCTCTGACATGCCCAGGGCAGCCCCACTCTGCATCACATCCTCCTCCTCCTCCCCTCCTCTGCCACAGAGAATGTGGGAGAGTCCTCCTGACACATCCCCCAGGCTGTGGGGTGTGCTGGCTTCAGGAGATCCCTCCAGCAGCACAGGGGACATTGCCCTGCTCTACACACTCACCATGCACAGGGCTGTGAAGATCTTTCCCCAAGTGAAGTCTCTGCTCAATGTCTTCCCAATCCTGATTGCCTTCAGCCTGTCTCTGCCTGGCTCCTGTCCCCTCAGTTCCTGCAGACAGAGCCCTCAGCCCTGCTGGGCTGGGAGAGGCGCTGGCCCTGGGAAGTGCTGTTCCTTTAAAGCTCAGCAGCACAGACAGAGCCCAAGGACTTTAATGAGCCTCTCAGGGATTTGGTGTTGTCTACATCAAACTCAGTCCCTGAGAGAGTGTTCAGAAAACTTCTCAAGAAGTTGAAATCAAATTTAGACTCCAAAGTTTCTTAAAGTTTTAATGGTTCCCACTGAGGGACACAACTGAGAAAGTCTCCCCAGGTTCCAGTTAGAGCAGAACACTGGAGGCAGTGATGACAGCTGGGGACAAACAAGGCCAAGGTGTCTCTGGTGCTGAGCAAAGCTGGATGTGTTTGAGGAATGCCAAGGGCCAAGGCCTGAGCCCCAGCCCCTGGCCAGGCAGATCCTGTCCCTCCCTCCTTGCTCAGGGCTCTTGCTGGGATGGGCACTGGCACGTGGGGATGTGCAGTGGCAAGGGCAGGAGCATGGGGCGGCCCCTGCCAGGCTGCTGAGCAGGGACAAGGAGGCAATGAGGCCCCAGGTCTGCAAGGGTCACTTGTCTCCTGCTCCTGCCTCAGGCCCAGGCCCAGCAGCCATGGCCAAAGTGCTGCCCAAGTTGGCTCTGGCAGGGCTGTCTTGCAGCTGCTGCACATGCCTGTGCCCTGTGCAGCCCAGGCTGTGCTACGGTGTCCCTGCCCTGCACCTCTGTCCCTGCAGCTCTGGGAAAAGGTCTCCCTGTGTCTTTTGGACACATACCTTGGTATATTGGAATGTTGTCCACATGGAAGGCTACAGAACACAAAAATATAAATTCTCATCCCATTTTTTCTTAAAATATAGGATTATATGTCCCTTGTTGCCTTCTGATGCAAGGCAAGGCGACCTGGTTCTGAGGAAACGGCATGGTGACCCAAACTCTCCAGGGTCACTCAGACCAAGAACACACGCAGGCACCAGTATGGTGGACGGTCCAAAGGCCTTTATTGTCCCGTCTCGTCAGGTTTTATGCTCGGGAAAGTTTTTCTCCACGTCAGGGGGTCTTACCTTACTGTAATTGGTTAGTAAGGAGTAGAAACTTACTAATGTTAGGGGGGACTACATTCTTGGGTGATCCCTTATCACTAGAAGTTAGG
Source organism: Ammospiza maritima maritima (assembly GCA_036010785.1). Taxonomy (NCBI): domain Eukaryota; kingdom Metazoa; phylum Chordata; class Aves; order Passeriformes; family Passerellidae; genus Ammospiza; species Ammospiza maritima. The sequence continues at coordinate 163,229 of JAYKTQ010000445.1, read as the reverse complement.
GGGAGAGGAATCCTGCTCCTTTCCGTGACATCGTGAGATTTTCCGAGCGCCTGACCGTATCTACCACAGTCCCTATACTATCCTTTGGTGGTTTTAATTCTAATAAAACTGACCTTTCTGAATAGACGGTTGTCCTTCTTTGTGTGTAATATCTAATACAAAGGTAAAAATAATTAGGAATCATTTTAGGCATAGGGATTCATGACCATAGCATTCCAGGAAGGGGACAAGTTAGAATACTTGCATTTTGCAATACAATTATTGTTCTGGAAGCTTGAAACATAACTGAAGAGAACAATTGGGAAGTGACTGTGTCCTGCATCCTTATGGTGCTTCTTTTTTAAGAAATTCGTGTCTGAAATTATGACTAACCTGATGGCACTTGTATCTTTAGAGGAAAAAAGGGGTGACTAAGGGTAACTAAGGCCTATCCATAAGACATTCTATAAATCTTTAGATTACTGAGCCCCAAAGGATAAGTTATCATAGTGCACCATGATAAAGGGTACCTTTATCAACACCATATGGACCACCCTTTAGCTGGACTTTGGACACTCAACTTTTCAGCTACCTCATACAGACATGTTCATACACACAGACAAGAGTGCAAAAAGCTTTCTCATTTGATTCCACCAGATCCCACTGGCTCTGCAGAGCAGTCAGAAAATACACATTGAGTCTAATGAGGAAACAGGGTACTGTGGAACAGTGCAGGCACCAGGTGCAAGGCAGGGCCTTACAAGAACACTGATCAGCTTTTGTCAGCATCTCTCAGCATAACTGACCCTACTTATTGTACTATTCCTTTATTTTCCTATGTCTATTTCTCACCAAACCATCTTGATCCCTCCCTTTTCCTTTTTTGGTTCTTCCCCTAACATTCCATATTAAGTCAAGTGAATTTTAAAAATGCTGCTTCCTTGCACCTCAGTATTAACCCTGTAACACTAGGCAGTAATAGCAGCCATTCTGCAAAGCCTTCTGAAGAGCCACTCTGCTGACTCATGGTGATAAGTTTTCTTCCCAGACCATGAGGCTGAGGCTCTCCTGGAACATCTGGGAATGTTTTTATTTATTTATTTATAAATGTAGTTTTAAATTTAATGTATTTTATTTATCTATTTAACATCTTTTACCATGGTCCACATGCTCCATATGATTGTCATGGTTTGATGCTGGCACAATGCCAGTGCCCCCATCAAAATACACTCTCCCTGGTGTCTGCTGTGAGATGTGACCAGAAATAAGAAAAGCAGGCCCCCACTTAGAAATAAAGAAAAAGAAAACTTTATTAACTAACATACAACTACATGTAAAAAGAAACACACAGGAAAAATGAATACCTTCCAAAAACTTTTCCTCCTCCCCCCACCAAATTTCCAATACATCCATTCCTCAGATCACCAAGTATCAGTCCATCACCACCCTTTAGATAATCAATTCTCAGTTCATCAAGAGGAGAGGAGTACTTCTTGTGCCATAGGCTTCCCTAGGAAACACCCTCGAAACCTCCTGTGTTTCCATGTCACTCGTGCCACCACCCGGAGAGCATCTGTGACCTCTTCCTTCCATGTCCAGTGCTCTCACCACTGCACATGGGCCAGAGCTGCTTCTAGGGTTTTCCTTTTAAGGATGCTTTGTCCTGTTCCAAAAAGAGCGAAGTCTCTCCTTTAGGTCACCACAAATTTCACCCCCTGGGGCCAAGGGGTCTCAACACTGAACCCTCTTGACTCTGAGCCATTACCTGCTCCAGGATGCAATCTCTGTGTCACAGGAAACATGGTTCTGTCCATAGCTATAAAAGAAAAGTCCAGCTAAGGCCACTCCATCATCTCTTCCCAACTAAGATTCTTCTCCACTCTTCTCACATCTTTCACTTAGAGGAACTTTCATCACACTTGCCCATTTCTTCCTCTGTTTCATCTCTATCTCTCTTCTAGGAAGGTTACTGTTCTGCAAAGTTTTCATTGTCCAAAATAAGGGTTAAAATCTCGGGCTCTGCCCACCCAGAACTCTCACAGCGGCCGGACACCTTCTTGCTGCACCCCCCCTTCCCAACCTTCTCCTTCTCATCCGTGCTGTGGGCACACGTTATCAAGTTTCAAGGTAGCACAGTCACAGACACATGTTGGCACTCTCTCGCACTCTCTCTCTCTCTCTCTCTCTCTCCTGGGGGTGGGTGACTGCCCGATGCCTCTCGGTGCTCTTCAACTCTTCCACCCTTCCATCCTCGGGGCCAGACATTCCTCACCTGGCTGCATGTCTTCCCCTGCCCCGCCCAGATGGCAGGGGAGGTCTGACCTTTTTTCCCTGCCAGAACCCAAGAGAGCTCCCCTGGGAGTTGTCTGCTTTTAACTCCTGTGTTCTCAGAGGCATATCCATGTCCCCAGTGGCCACACCAGGTGCCAATATTCAATCTGAGCACCATTGGTGTGACCACACCATCCCAAAAAACTCACTTCCTCTCAAACCATGACCTCGATGTATGACTTAAAGTTTGTAAAAACTATATTTTAGCATTGATATATGATTCTTCTGATAAGCTGTGTTCACACCCTTGGCTTACAGAAGAGAAAGTTTAGTGGGACAAGAACTTACATTTCACCTTCTACTCTCTTTATCTGTTCACTTTCAGGCCACCCAAGCCTCCAGATACTAAATTAGCTCAAGTCAGAGGATGCTGCCGTTTCTTGCCGCTGCAGCAGGAATCTGGATGCTTCTCCCTGAGCCGCATGCCTTCAGCTGGGTGCTTCCACAGTCTAGCCCTAATTTCTTGTCCATGGCCATGGCTGACAGGCATTTGAAGGCATGTGTTTTTTCAACCTGCTGTCACAGAGGGAGTCAGTATACCAGAGCATCCAGCTGCTAAAAGATCAAGGAAACAAGATCCAGATGGAAAGCAACAATGACTGGTTAAGTGGACTTTTCAAACACTGGGGGATCAAAAGCTGGCTCATCTCTAGTTAAGACTATTTTGTGGGCTTTCTTTATTGTATTCATTGTGTTGGTAATTTTATCCTATTTTTGCTAAATTCCTGCAAGCCTCAATGGCAGAAGCCTTCTTTATAGAAAACAAAAAGGAGGGAGAGGTGAGGGCCAAGGGGCCTACCATTGCAACTGTAATACCTCAGGGTAAAGTGACGAAGAGAGGCATCCCTCTGAATGCAATGGTGGCACCCATGGGCATTTGCAGGCTCATGGCGATGCCGCACGTTTTGCTGGTGTCACCCAGTTCAACTGCTGCATTTTCCTTATATATACTCCCTCTAGAATGTTCTCCCCTCTCTACTCCCCCATGGGTTCTGGCTTATTGCAATGCTACCCTGCTTTCCCACCCCATTTAAAACCCTGTGTCCCCAGCCCCATTTTATCTCCCTCTCTGGACCCTCTTCAGCGAAAACCACAGTGTTTTGAGTTCCACACAAAGATCCCTTTACAGCCTCATTCACCAGCAGTTTAGGCAAGCGTGCTCCCAGCTCTGGGAGTGCAGGTCACCCACAGAGGCTGGCAGTGGGCAGGCTGCAACACAAGAACTGAGTGTACCAGGGAACCTGGCCTCTAATAAAAGACATGAATCCCACAGCCCACCCAAACCAATGCCTTGCATGTCTCTACTTGTTCCTCGTACGCTCATCTCTCATGTCACTTTCCCCATTTTCTCTGACTGCGTACATGGCTTCTCTATCTCCTGTCTGCAGGTTCAGCCACACCTGTGACCCTGCAGGAACAGCCTGACCCACAGGGAAGTGGGAGAGGACTCTTTGTCAGGAACTGTAGTTACAGGACACAGGGGAATGGGATCAAACTGCAAGAGTTGGAAAGGATTTGATGATGGGAAGAAGTTCTTTACTCTCAGCGTGCTTGTCCCTGACACGGGGACCAGTGCAGAGAGGCTGTGGATGCCCCATCCCCAGCAACATCCAAGGCCAGGTGGGACAGAGGCCACAGCAACCTGGTGTGCTGGGAGGTTGCCCAGCTTAGAACCAGATGATCTTTAGGGTCCCTTCCAAGCCAAACCATTCAGGGATTTGATCATTCTGCCATCCCCATCTCCCACTGCGCAGCAGCCCTGAAATTTCAGTGACATAACAGTGCCCAGAGGGTTCCAGTTGGAACGTCCAGGACCTGGAAACGAGCAGAGCAGGCACTTCACTGGCTGCCAAGCATCAGTTGCCACTCACTGTGTGCTCTGCCTCTCACTGCTGAGCTGTTGCTGCTGACTGGGCTTTTCCTGCTGCTGCTCTGGAGCACCGATCCCAGCAGTATGTGCACTGCTGTGCCAGTGGAGGTACAGTGCCATTCCAGGCAGGGGGGGGAGCCGGCTTGGACAGGCCGCAGCCATGTGGGAATGGATGGTGATGGACAGGAAGCCTACTGGGAGATTGTGCTGCCCCTTGCAGAGTGCCAGAGACAGTGTGGAGGGGATGGAAGTGGACATGGTGCTAGAGAGGGAAGAGATGATGGAGGTAGATGAGGAAGACCCTGTTGAGGAGATGGAAGTAGAGGAGGGGGACAACATAGAAGAGATGGAGGTTGATAAGACGGATAACATCGAGGACATGGAAGTGAACGAGAAGGATGAGGAGGAGCCCATGGTCCTAGGATGAAGATGGAGCCCCACAGGTAAGACAGGCAGCTGCTTCCCACTCCCTGCCCACACACACACTGCGGACCCCCCTGACGCCAGGCTGGGGCTGGGCTGGATGGCCCCGCTCAGGGTCACGGTGCCCGAATGGGGCCTAGATTTTGGTGGCAAAAACACTAGTCCTGGCCTGCCCTGCACTTGCCTGGGGCCTCGCCAACCCTACCAGACCTGGGCCAGCCCCTGGGGCCCAGCTCCCAGCCATGCTGGGCCCAGTGCTGGCAGCTGAGTCCAGCCCTGCTGCTTCTTTACTTCCAGGACTTATGCGGACGATGGCACAGATGCCACGCCTTTGTAAATATGTTTGAAAGCTTCAAGTTTCTTGTAAATATCTTCACTGCCTTAGAAGATTTCTGTAAATATGTTTTGAAGATTGTTAGTCCATCGGATCCCATGTAAATATCTTCTGTACATTGTTGTTGTTATAAGGATTTTTTAAATGAAACATGTTCTGTAAATCCGAGCTCTTGCCAATCTTCAGCAAATAAATACTGTTTCTTTTTAAAACATCTCTACTTTTTGCCATTCTTTTGGGCACAGGCAGCGTTTGCACACTTGTGGGCTCCTCTTGATCCGAGTTCACAGGGCTGGAGGTCCCTGGGGGTGCTGGCTCAGCCACCCTGGGGCTGGGGGTCCTTTGCACAGGGGCTCCCACTGACACCACTCCTGGCACTGGGTACTGGGCACTTCCGGGCCTGGGGCACAGCGCTGTCCCCAAGAGCTCAGCTGTCACCAGCCTCACCCAGGGAGCTCTCACAGCACTGGCCCCTGCAGCCATGCCACCAAAGCAGGCAGCAAACCTTCAGCCATCCTACCTGCTCGAGCCACAGGGACTCCTGGGCCCAGAGCAGGCAGCAGGCCACAGGCATGCAAAATCCACCTGCACGCTCTGAAGGCCACCACAGCCTTGGCAACAGGGGCACCTGCATTTGGGCTGCTGCAGGGGCTGATCTTTAAAACTTGCAGCCTCCAAAGGCTCCGGCCTCTGCTTCCCAGCCTGCTCTGCACTGCCCTGAGCCCGCATTGTTCAAGAGACATAAGCCCCACCAGGGCATCCTCACCCTGCCCGAATTCCTGCTGCTGGCAGTGGCCACTGGCCCTTTGGTCCCACTCGGGTGACAGCTGCAGGGACAGGGCAGCCCGTGCTGGGCAGGGGGCACGGGGCTTTGGGCCCTGTGGCTGCTACTGCTGCTGCTGCTGGGGGTCATGGGCCCAACAGGGCCCCGAGCTCAGCCCCTGCCCGGGCAGCTGCCCCCAAAGCCCCACACTCCCTGAGCATCCCCATCACAGCTGCCAGGGGGAAATCCCATGGGCTTCAGGAAAGAAATTCCCCATACTGACTAAACCAAGGGGTCCAAGGGGAAAGTCAGCACCAGCTGATATTTACAGCACATTTAAATAGGTGGGTGTAGAGCAGGTGAGATCTCCAGGGCCTCTGGCAGTGCCTGCTCTGCAGGTGAGGCTGTGGGGCTGCTCCCAGCGGAACACAGCACAGGGCTGAGGCCAGCCTTCAGCCCCTCACAGCTGATCCCAAGGGGCAGGCTCAGAAAGCAGTTTCAGACCACTTGCTGCAGATATTTCAAAGGACTAAATGTCATTCAAAGAAGCCACCTTGCACATTTAGTTTGGGTGTTTTGGCATGAGAAGCCATGAAGGTGCTTCTGAATGTGCACTCTGGGCACTTCCACTGCCATCCCAAAGGGAAGACAAAAGACAGGCCTCTCCTTTCAGCACTACTGAGCTCCTCACCCAGCAATGAAATCTCAGGAAGTAGTAGTTTTGTGGAGGTCCAGGGGCCTACCACTGGAACTGCAATACCTGAGGGCAAAGGCAATGAATTAAAGTGAGACACTCCTCTGAATGCAATGATCTTGCCCAATGGCTTTTGCAGGCTTATGGGGATTTGAAAGGGTTTATTGGTATCATTAACTTCATTTTTTCCTTATACATACTCCACCTAGGATGTTCTTACCTCTCTTTTCCCCTGTTGGTCCTGGGTTGCTGTGTATAAGACCCTCTGATCCTCCATGTAAAAACGTGTGTGCCCAGCCCTATTTTGTCTCTGGCCCTGGACCCTCTTTAGCACAATCCACAGTGTTTGGAGTTCCACACAAAGACCCCTCTCTTGCCTCATTCATCAGCAGTTTCAGCGAGCCTGCTCCCAGCTCTGGGAGTGCAGGTCTCTCACAGAGGCTGGCTGTGGACATGCCACAACAAGTGGTGCCCAAACAGGGACCTTCTATGAGAATTCCTGAGAGCAACTCCAGTGAAGATCCGGCTGTTCCACCGTCACCGGACAGAAAACACCTTGTGTCAGCCTCCGCCCTGGAGTGGAACCTGAGTTTTATTAGGGCTTGCTGAAGGCAGCGTCGGCACCCTCAAGGGGCAGGAGGGCCGGCTCAGGTGGTGAAGCCGATGGGATATTTTGAAACACCTGCATCCAGAGCCACCAGAGCAGTGAGTTGGGGGACAGCCGCCTGCAGTGCAGGATCCTTGGGTGATATTTTAGTCCTGTGGGTGGGCGACCCTTTACATCAGGGGCAGCTATGGGTAACAAATTACCCAAAGTTGAGAGGGGCATATATGTTCCAGTTAGGGAGGTTCCCCTTTCAGAGGGGAAGACTATTACTAAGGGAATTTGGAAGCCTTTCGTTCATTGGCTCTTTAAGGAGATCCCAGACATTTCTGTTGATTCAGTTCGTCATGGAGCATTTTGGGACTCAGTTAGGGGAACACTCTGGCTTTTGCAAACTCAGGTGCTGGTAAGATTCACAAATTTTTTCCCAATTTTTCACATGATTTATGGCGTTTTCTCAAAGGTTCAAAGTTCTAATATTCAACCCAGAATTTGTGCCCTGCCCCAAGCATTCCTTAACCCACTGATACCAAGATAAGGATGCGAGACAGAAACTGCTCTAAAGCACAGACGAGCCATCTGCTCTCTGCCATCTCCCCTCCTTCTCTACCCTCTGCCCAGGTCTGTACTGATCACACAGGCCTGGATTCTACACTAACCCATTCTCCAGTACCTCTTCTCCTGAAGAACGGCGCAGAGACATTTTGGTTTTAACCAACACCAGGGAAGAGATGGAGACACTCAATATATTATCTGATGTAGTCGCCTTGACATCTTTGCAGGAGATAACTGTCCAGGCTCTATGCTTAGATCCTCCCCTTTTCATTCCAAAAGGAACAATTATAGCCAGAGCCTACCTCCTACTGGACACGATCACCACACCAGCTGATCCAATGGTGATGTGGGCAGAGATTACGGGCCGAAATAGACCCATTCTAAAGTGTGCTTTGTCATGTAAAGGGAGAAAGAGATGTCTTTCAGGATTATTAGATACAGGACCTGACATCACGATAATTTCCCACTCTGATTGGCTAAAGGATGGCCCCCGGTTCCAACTGCTGGGGAAATTTTAGCCATCAGGAGAGCCACTACCAACTTCTGGAGTCAAGACACCATCTGCATGGAAGGTCCTGAGGGCACAGTTGCTATAGTAAGATCATTCATCACCTGGGCACCAATAACACTTTGGGGAAGAGACCTCTTGTCCCAGTGGGGGACAAGGCTAGAGATCCTATCAACACCTCAGGATTTCTAGATGGGGCCACTGAGCACCGCGCCACCCTACCAGTAACCAGGAAGACCAATGACCCCATAATGTCCTGGGGGGACGTTATGATGCTTGTATCCCCATTCATCTGTTCTGTGCCTTTAAGACCGGCTCTGAAGAGTGGAAGTTTTGTTTGGGTTTCTCTTATCAGGGACACAGAGACGAGCAGTACATAGGGCTGTTTTTCACTTCTTGCTTTTAGCTTGCTCCTTTGCTTGCTCCCTTTTCTGCTCTTGCTTCTGCTCTGCTTTGGCCTCTGCTTATTAGCTAGTTCTAGCTAAACAGTCCACATCCCTTCCCGGACTGTTTCTTCTCTCCTGTTTCTGTGACCATCTTGAACCTGCTCTGGACTGGGACCCGGGAACACCGTTTGGCTGCAGCAGCTGCCCCAGCGCCGGAGGGACTGAGAACAGAGCAATCACCACCGAAAGAGACTTTCTGATTTTGTCATCTTTCTCAGAGTGGTGTCATCGGGTATTGTTAATTTTGTGTGCTGGGGGGTGCTGTGCTGGAAATAAACAGGTTCTTTCCACCTCTCTCCAAGGAATTTTTTCCCGAACAGGTTGGGGGGAGGGGCTGTGTGGGTTTTGCTTTCTGGAGGGGCCCTCCTTTGAAGATTCTTTAACAAATTTGCCCTAAACCAGGACAAAATATTGATGCCCAAATGTGGGGCTCGAGAGAGAGTGGGAAAACCCTGTTTTGAGTGCATTTTTGTTGCTATTACTCTGTGTTCATTTAAATCAGCTAATAGCCATGCTTTTTGAATTCATAATGTCTATTGGGGTGAAGGTTTGCATGCATTTCTGGTCCCTAGGGTTTTTTGAGATTTGAATACCTCTCTGGTCCCTAGGTTTATTTTCTTATCCAGAAATAGCTTTAATATTGCCCCTAATACGTAGTTTTTACATCAGAGGGGCAGTGACCAGAATAGCTATCCTGCTGGGCTTGGTGGCAATAATGTGCAAGAAGTTTATAAACATGCTAGGGTCTGCTCCAGGTATGAATGGTTCATGGCTATGGTTATGCATCCAGTTTGTTGCAGGAGGAGCAGGAGGGAATGAGGTTTTTCAGCCTCTGCTTTCCTCCTTCTCCTATGAATCAGTTGCATCACTAGTGAAGGATGTTCAGTTTCCCCTCAATGTTAAAGAAACCATCTTCCTGGTATTCAATCTGGTAACCTTCCTCTATACAGCCTGCTGCTTCTCTAGAATGAGGGCTGAGATTTCTAGACGGGCTGATGAGACCCCTGACTCAGGAGAAAACCCCGGTGTGGAAAATCCTGAGTGGTGTGGGAAATGGGAGAATATGGGCCAAATCCTGAAGGAATTCTCTGACCCTATAGTCTGGGATTTTCCCCATGAACAAATTCAGAACCCAGCTGAGGTGGGGAAATATCTGCAAGAGAAGTACCAGGATGAGCCTAAGGAGAGGAAGGTCATTGCAGTGAGCTGGGCCCTGGCATATGCTTATCGCACGCTGCTAGATACTGTCGGGCAGCAGACAGAGGCAGGGGGGCAGGGAGATAAATCAGCAACTGTCCCAGTGACTCAGGTTGCAGCCAGCACTCCAGGCTCGAAGCCAGCATCTAAACCCATGGCTGTTGCTACCAGCACTAGAAGTGGGAAATGCACGGACAAGACCAATCCACCAGTGGATGATGATGATGATGATGATGAAGGAGAAGGAACCTCAATGCCTCCTGACATAAAATCAGGAGTCAAAGCAGCAGATGCAAGATCAGATGAGTCCTTTTCCCTGAAGGACCTTCGTGGCCTACGGAAGGATTACACTCGAAGGTCTGATGAATCCATAATTAGTTGGCTTGTCCGACTCTGGGATGCTGCAGGCGAGGCTACAATTCTGGATGGCACTGAAGCCAGGCATTTGGGATCCCTGTCACAGGATCCTGTCATAGACCAAGGAATGATGAGGGGGGCTAACCCTCACAGCCTCTGGGAACGGGTCCTAAGAAGTGTAGCAGAAAGATACATGTGTGCAGACGATCTCTATATGCAGCAAACTCAGTGGAAGAAAATAGAGCAAGGGATCCAACGCCTGAGAGAAATGGCAATGGCAGAGATTATCTTCTCAGATAATGTAACAACTAGGAACCCAGACTTAGTACCATGCACGTCTGTGATGTGGAGAAAACTCATACGACTTGTGCCACACGAATATGCTTCTGCCTTAGCCATCATGAAGAGGGATGAGAGGGGTGAGACTGTGCTTGACATGGCAAGGAAGCTCTAAGTGTATGCAGATGCTGTACATGGCCCGACACATGCCAGAATAGCAGCGGTAGAAACATGTCTACAGAACTTGGAGGATAAAATAGAGGAGAACCATAAGAAGCTTAGAGAGGAGATTAAAGAAGACCTTCTCCAAATTTCAGCTGTACAGATCCGAGGTTCTGGTGTCCAAGGCAGACATTTCCCAGATGGTGAGAGAAGGTACACTCCACGTGCTGAGCTGTGGTTTTACCTGCGTGATTGTGGGGAAAACATGAGAAGGTGGGATAGGAAACCTACTGCTGTTCTGGCACGACAGGTGCGTGAACTGAAGAAGCCACCAGAAGGAAAGCAGCTCCAGTTGCCTGTAGCGGAACGGCCAGGTATGATGATGATGACATGTCTGATCCCCTCGAAGGAACATCCAAAACATACACCCAGGGAAAGAAGAATAACCAGGCTTAGAGGGGCCCTGCCTCTAGCCAGGTAGAGGCCAGGGAAAATCGTGTTTTCTGGTCTGTGTGGATTCGTTGGCCTGGCATATCGGAACCACAAGAGTACAAAGCTTTGGTCGATACTGGTGCGCAATGCACATTAATCCCATCAAGACATGTGGGGACAGAGTCTGTTTCTATTGCTGGTGTGACAGGGGGATCCCAGGATTTTACTTTGGTGGAAGCTGATGTGAGCCTAACGGGAAATGAGTGGAAGAAGCATCCTATTGTGACTGGCCCAGAGGCCTCATGTATTTTGGGCATCGACTACCTTCAAAGTGGGTACTTCAAAGACCCAAAAGGACTCAGATGGGCATTTGGAATAGCTGCTGTAGAGACAGAGGCTATCCAGCAATTGAACACCTTGCCTGGATTGTCTGAGAATCCATCTGCAGTAGGATGCCTGGCAGAAGAAGAGCAACGAGTGCCAATTGCCACTTCCATAGTGCATCGACAACAGTATAGGACCACTCGAGATGCTGTGATCCCCATCCATAAGATGATTCGAGAGCTGGAGAGCCAAGGGGTGGTCAGCAAGACCCACTCACCCTTCAACAGCCCCATTTGGCCTGTGCGAAAATCTGAAGGAGAATGGAGATTGACTGTGGACTACCGTGCATTGAATGAAGTGACTCCACCACTGAGTGCTGCCGTGCCAGACATATTAGAGCTCCAGTATGAGCTTGAGTCCAAGGGAGCAAAGTGGTATGCCACTATAGACATTGCCAATGCATTTTTCTCCATTCCTCTGGCAGCAGAATGCAGGCCTCAGTTTGCTTTCACATGGAGGGGAGTGCAGTACACCTGGAACCGACTGCCCCAGGGGTGGAAGCACAGCCCCACCATCTGCCATGGACTGATCCAGACTGCAGTAGAAAGGGGTGAGGCTCCAGAACATCTGCAGTATATTGATGACATCATTGTGTGGGGGAACACAGATGTGGAAGTCTTCGAGAAAGGGAAGGAAATCATCCAGATCCTCCTGGGAGCTGGTTTCCCCATTAAAAAGAGCAAAGTAAATGGACCAGCTCGTGAGATTCAATTCCTGGGAGTGAAGTGGCAAGATGGACTGCGTCAGATTCCTACAGATGTAATCGACAAGATCACAGCAATGTCTCCACCCACCAATAAGAAAGAGGCACAAGCTTTCTTGGGTGCAATAGGTTTTTGAAGGATGCATATTCCTGAGTACCATCAGATCGTGAGCTCTCTTTACCTGGTCACCTGCAAGAAGAACAATTTCCAGTGGGGCCCTGAGCAGCAACAAGCCTTTGTCCAGATCAAGCAGGAGATTGCCCATGCAGTAGCCCTTGGCCCAGTCAGGACAGGACCAGAGGTAAAGAACATGCTCTACTCTGCAGCTGGGAACCATGGCTTGTCCTGGAGCCTTTGGCAGAAGGTGCCTGGGGAGACTCGGGGTCGACAACTGGGATTTTGGAGTCGAAGCTACAGAGGGTCTGAAGCCAACTATACTCCAACAGAGAAAGAAATCCTGGCTGCCTATGAAGGAGTCCAGGCTGCCTCGGAGGTAATAGGCACTGAAGCACAACTCCTCCTGGCACCCCGACTACCATTGCTGGGGTGGTTGTTCAAAGGCAAGGTTCCTTTCACTCACCATGCCACCAGTGCTACATGGAACAAGTAGATTGCTCTCATCACTCAGCGCGCCCATATAGGTAAACTGAATCGCCCTGGGATTTTGGAGGTCATTACAAATTGGCCCGAAGGTGAGAATTTTGGTGTCACAGATGAAGAGGAACAAGAACCAGTGACACGTGCTGAAGAGGCTCCTCCCTATAACCAACTGCCCCCAGAGGAAACACGCTACGCTCTTTTCACTGACGGTTCCTGTCGCATCGTAGGGATGAACCGGAAGTGGAAAGCAGCCGTATGGAGCCCCACATGACAGGTTGCACAAGCTACCAAAGGAGAAGGTGGATCAAGCCAACTTGCTGAACTCAAAGCTGTTCAAGTGGCCCTGGACATTGCTGAGAGAGAGAAGTGGCCAAAGCTCTACCTCTACACTGATTCATGGATGGTAGCCAATGCTCTGTGGGGATGGCTGGAGAGGTGGGAAAAGCCTAACTGGCAACGTAGAGGGAAACCAATTTGGGCTGCTGATGAGTGGAAAGACATTGCTACCAGGGAAGGGAGGCTACCTGTGAAAGTCCACCATGTAGATGCCCATGTACCCAAGAGTAGGGCCAATGAGGAGCACCAGAACAATGAGCAGGTAGACCAAGCTGCATAGATAGGGGTGTCCAAAATAGACCTAGATTGGGAACATAAGGGAGAGTTATTCCTAGCTAGATGGGCCCATGATGCCTCAGGCCACCAGGGCAGGGATGCCACCTATAAATGGGCACGAGACCGAGGGATGGATCTAACCATGGACAGTATTTCTCAGGTTATCCATGACTGTGAGATGTGTGCTGCCATCAAGCAGGCCAAGCGAGTGAAGCCCCTCTGGTATGGTGGGCGGTGGTCCAAGTACAAGTATGGGGAGGCCTGGCAGATTGACTACATCACACTGCCCCAGACACGCCAGGGCAAGCGCTACGTGCTGACCATGGTGGAAGCCACCACTGGATGGCTGGAAACCTACCCTGTGTCTCATGCTACAGCCTGGAACACCATCCTGGGCCTGGAAAAGCAAGTTCTGTGGAGACATGGTACCCCTGAGAGGATTGAGTCAGACAATGGGACTCATTTCAAAAACAGCCTTATCAACACCTGGGCTAGGGAACATGGCATTGAGTGGGTGTACCATATGCACCAGCTGCAAGAAAAGTGGAGAGGTACAATGGACTACTAAAAACTCAGTTGAAAGCTTTGGGTGGGGGATCTTTCAAGAATTGGGAGCAGCATCTGGCAAAAGCCACCTGGTTAGTTAACACCCGAGGTTCCACCAGCCGAGCAGGTCCTGCCCAGTCTGAGTCCCTGAATGTAACAGAAGGAGACAAAGTCCCAGTGGTACATATCAGAGGTTTCTTAGGAAAGACTGTGTGGATCAATTCTGCCTCGAGTACAGACAAACCCATTCATGGGGCTGTCTTTGCTCAGGGACCAGGTTGCATGTGGTGGATAATGCAAAGAGATGGAGCAACACGATGTGTACCTCAGGGAGATCTGATTGTGGGGTAAGAATGATATGGGAATAAGGGGTGGAATGTCCTGGGGTGACGTTATGATGCTTGTATCCCCATTCATCTGTTCTGTGCCTTTAAGACCGGCTCTGAAGAGTGGAAGTTTTGTTTGGGTTTCTCTTATAAGGGACACAGAGACGAGCAGTACATAGGGCTGTTTTTCACTTCTTGCTTTTAGCTTGCTCCTTTGCTTGCTCCCTTTTCTGCTCTTGCTTCTGCTCTGCTTTGGCCTCTGCTTATTAGCTAGTTCTAGCTAAACAGTCCACATCCCTTCCCGGACTGTTTCTCTTCTCCTGTTTCTGTGACCATCTCGAACCTGCTCTGGACTGGGACCCGGGAACACCGTTTGGCTGCAGCAGCTGCCCCAGCGCCGGAGGGACTGAGAACAGAGCAATCACCACCGAAAGAGACTTTCTGATTTTGTCATCTTTCTCAGAGTGGTGTCATCGGGTATTGTTAATTTTGTGTGCTGGGGGGTGCTGTGCTGGAAATAAACAGGTTCTTTCCACCTCTCTCCAAGGATTTTTTTCCCGAACAGGTTGGGGGGAGGGGCCGTGTGGGTTTTGCTTTCTGGAGGGGCCCTCCTTTGAAGATTCTTTAACAAATTTGTCCTAAACCCAGGACACCCATATGGGTGGATCAGTGGCCCCTCCCAGGCAGAAAGTTAAAGGCCCTGCAGTCCCTCGTGCAGGAGCAGCTTTCTGTGGGCCACATTGTACCATCTATTAGCCCCTGGAATGCGCCTGTCCTTGTCATACAAAAACCTGGCAAAGACAAGAAGCGGTTCCTGCAGGACCTTAGGAAAATTAACGAGGTCATTGAGGACATGGGTCCCCTCCAGCCCAGCCTGCCCTCAGCCTGCATGATACCCCAAGATTGATAGACGGTTGTTATAGAACTAAATGACTGATTTGTTGACTCCCCCTTGCACCTTAATGATCCCACAATCTTTTCCATCCCACAATCAACAAGCACCTTTACAGACGTACCAGTGGACCGTGTTTCCTCAATGAATGAAGCAGAGCCCTGCTATTTGTCAATGGCTTGGAGCCCAAATTCCCTTACCCATCCGGAAAAGACATCCTCACACTATCATTTTTCATTATATGGACGATACACTCACTTGTGCAGAAGCTCAAATCATTTTGGACGTTGCAGTAGAAGTTGTCATCACTGCAGTACAGGAGAAAGGTTTTGAGACTGCAGCAGATAAAGTCCAAAAGACAGCCCCCTGGAAGTACCTCAGCCTAAAAAGCACAGACAGAACCATCACACCCCAAACACTGCAAATCAAGGGCAACCCAAAGACTCTGCGAGGACTCCACAGGCTCTGTGGAAGCATCTGTTGGGTACATTCACTGCTGGGAATCACCACAGAAGATCTCGCGTCACTGTTCCTGCTGCTCCTTAAACACAGTGAAGAACTCAATTCCACGTGATCACTGACACCGGCATTGGAAGCAGCTGTACAAAAGGTACCCCAGGCGATTCAAACTAAACAGGCACACAGATACCACCCTGATTTTCCTTTCTCCCTGGCAATCCTTGGTGTAAGTCCAAAATTCCATGCATTTATGTTTCAGTGGGACTCAACTACCTGACAGAAATTGAATGCCTTTTCCGAGCACACCAACCTACTAAAACTATTTCAACCCCACAGAAAGTTACTGCAGAACTGATAAGGAAAGCTAGGGAGTGTCAGTGCTCCCTTGCAGGAACAGACCTTGTGAATGTGTACATACTTCTCACTCAAAAACACCTCAATTGGCTACTTCAAACATCTGAACCACTGCAATACACCTTAGATAGTTTTTGAACAGGCTAGGATCAGCCATCACTTTGATCATCAAAATATTCCTGTGCTGCTTAGGATCTTTAAAATTACCTGAGACCAGGCAAGATCCACTGTAGCCACCTGCCCAAATTGTCAGGAACATGGCCTTGCTTCTGTCAGAGCTGGAGTCAATCCAAGTGGATGAGAGAGTCTCCACATCTGGCAATCAGACATCACAAACTAAGCCTCTTTGGCAGACTAAAATACATCCACATCTCAATCGATGCCTTTTCCAGTGCGGTTTTTGCCTCTGCCCATGTTGGTGAAAAAAATCAAAAGACGCTATAAAACATCACTTTTTAATTTTTTGCACCTTAGCAGTTCCACAGGAAATTAAAACTGATAATGCTCCTGCTTATACCTTGTACTGATTCCAACACGTTTCTGACCACTGGGGTATAAAATATGTGACAGGCATACCACACTCCACCACAGGACAGTCCCAAGTGAAGAGGGCTCACTGATCCATCAAAAGGATCCTTGATCACCTGGGTGGGGAGTCCAGATATTATCTCCCTTTGAGAGACTAGCCAAGGCTCTTTAGGTATTCAATATTTGGAACAACTCATTTATGGAGAAAACTCCCCCAATCATCAGGCATTTTACTAATTCAACTGAAGCCCAATTAAAAGAAAAGCCACCTGCGTTGATCAAAGAACCTGAATCGCAAGAAATTATGGGCCCGTTCCCATTATTTACTTGGGGAAGAAAATACACTTGTGTCTCTCCAGCAGCAAACCCAAGACGGACCCCAGCAAAATCATAAAACCATTTCTGGGAACGGCGAGGCAAACACCAGAGCCACCATCAGAAGAACAGAATGAAAAGCCGAAGAGTGAGAGCAGCAGCCTGGGAAAGAGAAAGGATAAAAGGACAGACGAAGATCTCCTAAGCAGCGTTGACCACCCACACCAAGACCAAGATAGCTCACACACCACTAACCAGGATATATGACTTAACATTTGTAAAAACTATATTTTAGCATTGATATATGATCCTTCTAATAAGCTGTGTTCACACCCTTAGCATACAGAAGAGAATGTTTAGTGGGACCAGAACTTACTTTTCACCTTCTACTCTCTTTATCTGTTCACTTGTAGGCCACCCAAGCCTCCAGATACTGCATGAGTAAAGTCAGAGGATGCTGCCGTTAGTTGGCACTGCAGCAGGAATCTGGATGCTTCTCCCTGAGCCGCGTGCCTTCAGCTGGGTGCTTCAACAGTCAAGCCCTAATTTCTTGTCCATGGCCATGGCTGAAAGGCATTTAAAGGCATGTGGTTTTTCAACCTGCTGTCACATGGGGAGTCAGTATATCAGAGCATCCAGCTGCTAAAAGATCAAGGAGACAAGATCCAGATGGAAAGCAAGAACGACTGGTTCAGTGGACTTTTCAAACCCTGGGGGATCAAAAGCTGGCTCTCATCTCTAGTTAAGACTGTTTTGTGGGCTTTGTTTATTGTATTCATTGTGCTGATTATTGTATCCATTTTTAGTAGATGCCTGCAAAACTCTGTGGCAGAAGCCTTCTTTATAGAAAACAAAAAGGAGGGAGAGGTGAGGGCCCAGGGCCCTGTCGACGGAAGGAGACCAGGACATCAATTAGATCATCACAGACCCAATTTTATTGATCAGTACAGCAGGTTAAATACAGTTCATTATGACCTTCATACATATTGCAAAAGTTGAGATCAGGATTGGTTAGTGACATATCAGCAACTACGCCTACTTCTGCATTCTTATGGTTCTACTTTTGATACTTTCTACATATTCTCAGGGAGAATCTCTCTTCCCTATCCTCATGTTGCAGCAAGGGCATTCTGTCCTTGCCTGTCATTGGTCACCGACTGCTGACTTCTCCTTTCAGCTTACTGACTGCTGACTTCCTTCTCTCAGCTTAACCAGCGGCATTAGGTCAGCATGGCCTTTCTCAGCTACCCAACTATTAATAATACTCTCCACATTTCCCCCATTTTCTTCTTGAGCAAGGAGATTAGTTTGCCATGTTTTTGCTATAGTACGACTGACCATGTTTTGAATACAATTGAAGACACAAGGCAAAATAAGCAAAAACATTAAAATTACACCCAGCAGTCCCATAGCATAGATCACAAGGTTCCTCAGCCATGGCCCAAGTCCTAAGCTTTTAAGCCATTCATCAATTCCTAAACCTTCTTCTTCCTTGAGATTGTGAAGTCCCTGTTGCAGTTCTTTTATCTTAGTGTGAATGGACACCGAATGACCAGATTCATGCAACACATTCCCTCAAACTCTTCACATCCATGCCCTTGTGCTAAGAGCAAAAAATCTACAGCAGCTCTATTTTGCAAAACAGCATGGTTAACACTTTGCACATCTGCAGTTAACATGTCTAGAATTTGTGATGTCTTGTTCAGCTCATCCCTTGCCCAGCATCCTAATTGTTTTGCTAAATTCATAGCTTTATTGGCAGATCCTCCTGGCAAGATAGTTGAAACTACCACTTGTTTGAATGTACCCCAAAACTGTGGATCTCCTGTTTGGCTGCAGTCTAAGTCATGTATGCTACGTCTTTTCCTGTTCGAATTTTGACTCAGCTGCATCAGCAGGACACATTAGGGTGAAACAATGACAATTTTCCCAAAAAACAGGGTCCACCCTGTGGTTTAGCTGGTATACCATTGCACGCCCTGTCTCCACAAATCAAAAATATTCCTGTGGGTAATTTCATTGGTGCCGTGATATTTGTGCCGTTACATTGACTGTAATTCTGCTGAGAGAATTTACTCACATTCAGGGATGAATCTAGGGTGGCCCATGTTTCTTTAGGTTGGTTTAAATTCTGAGCATCCGAAAATTTGAAGCTAAACCATCCGCCAGCTGTAGTGTTAGACATACTGGTGTTTGCAGTCCCAAAAGATCCAATTCCTCAGAAGGAGAATGCAAAGTGGTGTTAAGTGATTGGATTAGTAAGCATTGACGATAGCCATCACTCTCACCTGCAGTATACCCTTGTCGTACTGGCAATGTGATGTTTGACATATTAGACATACATAAGGTTCGATTATTTATCAAACTGCAAAATTCTCCAGGAGACCACACCGGAAGTCCCACCAGGCATGCTCGAAATGGGTTAGTGACTCCTCCAAGACTAAGACAAAGTGATGATTGGTTAGTTTGATTAGCAAGTGTCACCCATAAATTTTCTCTTGGTTGACTAAAGTGTGTTATTCCTACTGCTTCACTTGCTACAGCATTAAGCATTATAATTAAAACAAACCTCATTTTTCTTTCTGCTTTCTTTGTTTTTCCTTTCTTCGTTGTCTTTTCCCTGGTTTGCTAGATTGTCTATTGTAAGGCTGAGTCAATTTTTGAATACACTGATCTAATTCCAAATCAGCATCCTTGCTTACAGGTATAGCGTCAGGTAAGTTTGAAGGCAAATCAGCTTTACAGCGAGCTGCTATGTTGCGTGAGGCTTTAGTAATTTCAAATATTCTAAATATTTCCTGCAACTTCCACCTAATATATGCTATAACCACTTGTTCTGCACTCTCAAAAAGCTGTAATCCTGTCCGACCTGGCAGGCCAGTACTTTGCTCCAGAGCTCTAACCCAGAGAAAATTTTGAATCCACTTTCCAAAACAAGGTGCACACCATAAATATCCTATTGACCTCTGTGAATACCAATAAACCTTATTACAATCTGCACAATGCAAAGCTATCCATGCATAGCACTTAGCAACATCCCTTTTACAAACATAACAAGGAAGTCAATGTAAATAAGGACCAGTATAAAAGTCTGGTTCTTCAACCCAATACAACCAATTCAATGGTGGTGATTGCAAAGCCTCTTCAGCTTTTTTACTATATGAGGCTAATAGTTCAAGCTCTTTCTTTAATACAAGGCGTATCTTATTTCGTAATCGTAGTTCTTGTTCATTATCTTCTTCAATAACTATATCCTCCCGAGGGTCCCACAACTGTAAAATTGTCCTAATCATAGAAAATTAATTAGCAACCACTGATATCCTTACTCAAATGAGATCGTTCCCTTTTTTGCCTTCCTTTTCTTATATATCTTCAATCTTGCTGCTCCTAATCTTACTGGTCCTGCCACTTGCCAACTCAATTTTTGCAACTTTTCAATGCGGCAATCTAGTGCTCTATCAGGATTCCCCTTGAAGGGTCCTACAATCGAGCTCTGTGTTAAAGGTACTAATTTCCTACACCTTACAGAAACTATGTGTGATTTACTTTGAACCTTAATTCTATTCAAAATACATTGTACCTCCCATCAATAATAAGCAAGAATTTTCTGTTCAGGAGACTCATAAAGATTTAAAGATATATATGCATTTTGCCCTGTTTGTCTCCTTAATTCATCTTTCCAGCTTTTACCCCACGTGTGTTCGTGCTTACAAATGTGACACCACAAATCCCATAATGGTGATTGTTCTATCCAAAAAGTTCTTTCACAACCCCCACAACCTAGGGCTATCCAGGCAGCACAATGTGGATTGTGACAGTCAAGGCAATGTTCTTCCGCTGGATTTGTCAAACGGAAAGTTGATAATGAGTCAATAAAACCAATCAGGTCCTGGGCTGTCCGGTAGTGATGTGTCAGTGCTCTGTCCACTGCTTTCGAGTGCCCCTTCAATTGTAACAGTAGCGGTCATAGGACTAGAAGCAGTTTCTTCCCCAGTCGCTCCTTGTCCTCCTCCGTGAGGCGATCCACCAGAGGCTGCATCAAAAACAGGCTTAGTCCACTTAGCAGGCACCCACAAAGGCCCTGTAGATGAGGAAACACAAAGATACCCCCGACCCCAATATAATACTTTTGCAGGTTTTTCCCATAATCCTGTACTTGGATTCTTATACTTAACCCAGACCTCTGTTTCCTTAGTATTTTCCTGACCTGACCTCGGATGATGTCTAATTGCAGGAGGGGTATTGTCTTCCCCAAAATTATATAAATGATTAATCACATACAAAACCTTAGCCAAACATGCTTGTGGATCTCTCATATCTTGATGTTTTTCAATATATGTTTGAGGGTACCGTTTGCTCTTTCCACTATTGCCTGTCCAGTAGGGGAGTGTGGAATACCTGTTGTATGCTTAACAGACCACTGATTCAAAAATTTCTGGACCCTAGCACTTACATAAGCTGGACCATTATCCGTTTTGATGCTCCATGGAACTCCCATAACAGCGAAGCAACTTAACAGGTGTCTGATAACGTGTATAGCTTTCTCTCCGGGCTGAGCCGTAGCCCATATGTAATTACTGTATGTATCTATGGTGACGTGCACATATTTGACTTTACAAAATCTAGCTACATGTGTAACATCCATTTGCCATTTCTCATTTATTTCTAAACTTCGAGGAATAACCCCGATGCCTAGACCTATCCCACCATTATGATAACTACATGTTGGACATGCTCTAAAAATGGCCTTAGCTTCTGACAAACTCAGCTCAAAGTGTTTTGCTAATCCTTTTGCATTTTGATGATATCTACTATGTGCTTCTCTGGCCAATGTATGCTTATCAATAGGACAAGAATTATCAATGGGTAGGGTAACCAATTTATCTGCACGTTCATTCCCTTCTCCTAAACCTTCAGACCATTTATGACTCCTAATATGAATCACAGAATACGCTGCATTTCTCTCCCGTAAAGCCTTCCTTAACTGTATCAGTAACTCATACAATCGTTTATTATTAACTTCCTTAATTGCTGCTTCCTCTATTTGTCTGACTACTCCTGCAACATACATAGAGTCTGTGACCACATTTAAAGGTTCCTGTAAGTTGGATACTGCCCATACTACTGCTAACAATTCCAGAGTTTGTAAGCTATCCGCAGGGTCTGCTGTGAGGAGTTGATGCTTCCATTGTCCTTTTTCTTGCCAGGTAACAGCAGCACGCCTTGATTTCTTTCCCGCATCTGTAAAAGCTGTAATAGCTCCTTCTATGTGGTATTCTTCTCCAAAGGTCGAGTGATCCAGTTCCATTCTGTCATCCATCGTAAAACTCTAGGCACTAATTTGCTAGTCTCTACTTTAGCAGGAGAAGTCAATAATGCTTCCTGTAAATCCTTCAAATTAATCAAGTACCAGTCCAAGGTTTCTTTTTCCATAGGCAATCTAATAGTAGCAGGTTCTCTACCATCCACTTCAAGAATTCTGAGATGCCCCTTTTTGATTAATGCAGCCAATTGTTCAATTTTTGAAGATATTGTTTTCTTATGCTGTAGTGGTGGTGACAACCATTCCAAAACCCGTATCTCCCCCGTTTTCTTTTGTAGTTAAGAGAGAGCACCAAGCAAGTGGCAAGGGCTATTCCAGATAATAAGGTCAATGGGGTGGTCGAGTTGTCGATGAGACACATACCCTTGCTGTACACAGTTGCTACTTTGCTGCAAAGCAAGATGATGCTCCTTTGTCAGGTGTACAGGAGTAGTAGGGTCCACGCCCTTTAACAAAGGCTTTAGGGTTTCTAATAAATGATTTATATTCCCACAATGGGCTTCAACCACAGTAAGTCTCCCAGCAACTTCTGTGCATCATGTAGAGTCTTAATGTCAAATTGTAATTCCAATTTTTGAGGTATTACTATTTGATCCATCAAAGTCCATCCCAAATATTTCCAGGGCCTTGTGGTCTGAATTTTCTCTGTAGCAATAACAAGTGAATATGCAGCAAGAGTACTTTTAATGCTGTCAATCTACAAAGAGGAGGATGGCTGTTGCTGTGCAAACAAAATATCGTCCATGTAATGATATATTATAGTTGCTGGCCATTTGCGACATAGTGGCTGTAATGCAGCATCAACATAAAGCTGACATAAAGTAGGGGAATTGCGCATGCCTTGCGGAAGAGATGTCCATTCAAATCTTTTATCTGGTTCTCCACGATTTATTGCTGGTAAAGTAAAAGCAAATCTCTTCATATCATCAGGATGCAGCCCAATAGTGAAAAAACAATCCTTTAGGTCAATAATTAAAAGTGGCCAGTGTTCTGGGATCATAGCTGGATTTGGAAGACCAGGCTGTAAGGCCCCCATTGGTTCCATTTGGTCATTTACAGCCCTCAAATCATGTATCAAACGATTTTTCCCTGATTTCTTCTTGATTACAAAAATAGGTGCATTCCAAGGGCTCATGGATAGTCGTAAGTGTCCCTTTGTATATTGTTCCTTTACCAATTCATGGGCATGCATAAGACTCTCCCCTTTTAATGGCAATTGCTTAACCATCACCGGTGTATCCGTTTTCCAGGTGAGTGGAATGGGGAAAGTCCAAGCAATGGCAATTACCCCAAAGGGTGATGGTTAGTTAACACCACTCCCAATTGTGTTAAAATGTCCCTTCCAATTAAGCAGGAAACTGTAGGAAGCAGTTGAACAATTGAAAACACAGCAGATACTTGTTGATTCTCAATGCACACAGATAAAGGCGGCGATCTGCTTGCCAATGTAAATCCTCCTACTCCTGCGAGCATGTTTGATGATGGAAATAGAGGCCAATGTTGTGGCCACGCTTCTGGAGAAATGATGCTGGTATCTGCTCCTGTATCCAATAATCCATAAAGGGTTATGCTTTGATGCCCATAGGTAATTTAAACTTTTTGCTTTGGTCTATTTTGTAAATCCACAGTCAAAATTGTAACACCAGTAGAGCCAAAACCTTTTTCATTTCATGTTTGCCCAGTAAATGATTGTATTCCAGATGTCATTTGTGATAGTGGTACCAGTTGTGCGATGTGCTCTCCTTTTGTTATTTTAATCAGAGGATAAAGGGTGTAAACCATGATTTGTATTTCCCCTGTAAAGTCTGCATCAATAACACCAGGCAAAACAAATAATCCCAATATAGTTGTAGAAGAACGTCCCAGTAATAATGCTCCAATGTTTGTCCATGTAATATAAGAGGACCCTTTACTCCAGTTGGTATCCTCTCAGGCCGATTCGTCATTAGTGTGACATCTACTGCTGCTGATAAGTCCAAACCAAGGCTCCCTGTTGTTGCGGGTTGCAGACAGGAGGTGGCAGTGATGTTACGGCAGCAGCTGGTGTCTCCAATGTCACAGCGGCAACTTGTGTCTGGGCGCAGCCCCCATGATTCGCGCTCCGCCAATCGTTTCCCGACCAGGGCCTACAAGCCGTAGAATTGTGGGAGCTGGATCGGCAGTGTTGACACCATATGCCAGTCGCTCAGCATGTTCGGCGTGTGTGTCCTTCATTGCCGCATCGGTAACACTTGATGAATGGTCTCGAGCCTCCTTGTGTGACTTCCAGCGAGCCGCGTCAGAGAGGAGCAAGAGCACCTAACACCTGATTCTGAGTAGACTCTGCTTGCTTTTGCAACCCTAATCCTAATTCCTTTAAAGCTTCTGCTATAAATGCCTGTGAAGCTGTTGGCATTAATGCCATTCGCTCTAATGCTTCCTCAATAGTCCGATTTGCCCCTAAAGTAGCTAACACTCTTTGTGTTGCTGGATTGCTATTTTGCAAGCCCACTGCTTCAATAGCGCCCCCTTCATGTAGTCTGCGACACCAGCCCGGTCTATGGCAGTAGCTTCTCCATCGATAAAATTTCCAAATGATTCTTCTTTACCTTGTTTAATGCCCATATAAGCCGGTAACCCTCCTGGCTCTTTAACCATATCTATTGCAGCACGCACTAACCGCATAGACTCTCTAAGCTTATCTGCTCCCGATATCATCTGTGCCTCTGTACGCAAATATGCCCCTAAGCCCATCAGCTCCTCTACTGTCACTCCATGCAATGGGTCTCCCTGGGCTCGTTCTACAGCAACCGACACATTGACCAGAGCTTGCCAATGTGCATTAAACAATAACTGCTGATGCTGAGTGAATATCAACCGAACTATTCCTCTTAAATCATTAGGATATAAAACCTGAGTATTAAAAAGATAATCTAGCATTTGCCTAACAGGTTCACTTTTTACTCCAAACTGACTAACCGTTGAACATAGCTGAGCTAACAGTTTCCAGTCTAAGGGAGTATATTCTGCTATATTATGCGTAAGGTTCCCCTGTGCATCATACTGTGGTGTGTATGTGACCGGACATGCAAGACTAGAGGCTATTTCCACCGCTTCACCATCCCCCATTTGCATTAATTCCTTTGTCAAAGCAGCCCAAGCTTCCCTCCTCTGTTTAGCCATCTCCCCCCATGGATCACGGTGTGCCCCTGGGATGGGATCTGACTCTTTAAGAGTGCTATGCTGCTGGCGCTTCGGTACAGACACCGAGTTTTCGCACGGGGAAGGCGGTGGAGCAGAAGCTGGCTTGCGCGGGGGAAGCGGCCCCCCCACTGGACCTGACAGTGAAACCGGAGCCGACTCGAGCGGAGCTGGCTCGTGCGGGGGAAGTGGCCCCCCCGCCGGAGCTGGCTCGCTCGGAGGAAGCAGCGGAGGCAAAGCTGGCGGCGGAGGCGAAGCTGGCTTGCTCCCACCCCCACCACCCGACCCGCCTGAAGCTGGCAGCGGAGGCAAAGCTGGCTTGCTCTTACCCCGACCATCCAACTCGCCCTCCCCCTCTGACAGGAAGGGTGCAGACGGTTCCACTGTGCCTATAGGGAAATCCTCCACACCACTTTGCTGGGGACCCTTAGGCATAAGTATCTTAGTTACAGAAGGTGCTAAGGGATCATCCTCATGACCATACCCTATATTCCTCTTATGAGCTTCTGTCGCCCTTTCTGCTGCCTTTCTCTCAGAGACCTGCTGAAGTAACCTGTTATACACCACCCGCCATAACTTCGCTAATTTCTTTGCTGACTTATCATCGTCTAACACTGTATCCCACAGTATTTCCCCAAACTTCTTCCACTCTGCTAGCTCATGAACTGTATGTGGGTTAGCAAAGATACCTTTAGCATGGCCGTAAGCTAATAACCCTAGTAATTCCTTTTTTAAATCTATCCCCTTTATTCATCGCCATTTTAAATACGCGGCGAAGAGATCGTATGCCGCTTGCCTATCCATACCTATTAGTCAGCGTGCGCTGTTGCAGCTCTCCAGGCTCCTGCAGCACGTATTGGCTTGATTCACCATTGTGAACCTCAAGGGTGCTTCAAATTCCGGCACCGTCCCAGCTGCAAGGACCCAAACCCAACTTCCTCGACTGTGGCGTATTCCCCTTTTTCTTTTAATCCGAGAAAAAAGGACAGAGATTCAGCATTGCCCGCATTCTCCACCATTTGTCGATGGAAGGAGACCAGGACATCAATTAGATCATCACAGGCCCAATTTTATTGTTCAGTACAGCAGGTTAAATACAGTTCATAATGACCTTCATACATATTGCAAAAGTTGAGATCAGGATTGGTTAGTGACATATCAGCAACTACGCCTACTTCTGCATTCTTATGGTTCTACTTTTGATACTTTCTACATATTCTCAGGGAGAATCTCTCTTCCCTATCCTCATGTTGCGGCAAGGGCATTCTGTCCTTGCCTGTCATTGGTCACCGACTGCTGACTTCTCCTTTCAGCTTACTGACTGCTGACTTCCTTCTCTCAGCTTAACCAGCGGCATTATGTCAGCATGGCCTTTCTCAGCTACCCAACTATTAATGATACTCTCCACAGGGCCCTACCATTGGAACTGTAATACCTCAGGCCAAAGTGACCAAGGTAAAAGAGAGACACCACTCTAAATGCAATGGTGTCACCCATGGGCATTTGCAGGCTCATGGCGATGCGGCACGTTTTGCTGGTGTCACCCAGTTCAACTGTTGTATTTTCCTTATATGTACTCCCTCTAGAATGTTCCCCACTATCTTATAACCTATTGGCCCTGGCTTACTGTAATGCTTCGCTGACGTTCCCCCCCATATAAAACCCTGTGTCCCCAGCCCCAATTTGTCTCTCTCACTGGACCCTCTTCAGCGAAAACCACAGTGTTTTGAGTTCCACACAAAGATCCCTTTACAGCCTCATTCACCAGCAGTTTAGGCAAGCGTGCTCCCAGCTCTGGGAGTGCAGGTCACCCACAGAGGCTGGCAGTGGGCAGGCTGCAACACAAGAACTGATTGCACCCGGGAACCTGGCCTCTAATAAAAGGCATGAATCACGCAGCCCACCCAAACCAATGCCTTGCATGTCTCTACTTTTTCCTCGTACGCTCATCTCTCATGTCACTTTCCCCATTTCCTCTGAGTGGGAGCTTGGCTTCTCTCTCCTGTCTGCAGGTTCAGCCACACCTGTGACCCTGCAGGAACAGCCTGACCCACAGGGAAGTGGGAGAGGACTCTTTGTCAGGAACTGAAGTGACAGGACACGAGGGAATGGGATCAAACTGCAAGAGTTGGAAAGGATTTGATGATGGGAAGAAGTTCTTTACACTCAGGGTGCTTGTCCCGGACACAGGGACCAGTGCAGAGAGGCTGTGGATGCCCCATCCCCAGCAACATCCAAGGCCAGGTGGGACAGGGGCCACAGCAACGTGGTGTGCTGGGAGGTTGCTCAGCTTGGAACCCGATGATCTTTAGGGTCCCTTCCAAGCCAAACCATTCAAGGATTTGATCATTCTGCCATCCCCATCTCCCACTGCGCAGCAGCCCTGAAATTTCAGTGATATCACAGCGCCCAGAGGGTTCCAGTTGGAACATCCAGGACCTGGAAACGAGCACAGCAGGCACTTCACTGGCTGCCAAGCATCAGTTGCCACTCACTGTGTGCTCTGCCCCTCACTGCTGAGCTATTGCTGCTGACTGGGCTTTTCCTGCTGCTGCTCTGGAGTACCAATCCCGGCAGAATGTGCACTGCTGTGCCAGTGGAGGTACAGTGCCATTCCAGGCAGGGGGGCACCCGGCTTGGGCAGGCTTCAGCCATGTGGGAATGGATGGTGATGGACAGAAAGCCCACTGAGAGATTGTGCTGCCCCTTGCAGAGTGCCAGAGACAGTGTGGAGGAGATGGAAGTGGACATGTTGCTGGAGAGGGAGTAGACGATTGAGGTGGACGAGGAAGACCCTGTTGAGGACATGGAAGTAGAGGAGGAGGACAACATCAAAGACATGGAGGTTGATGAGGAGGACAACACCGAGGACATGGAGGTCGATGAGGATGATGAGGAGGAGCCCATGGTCCTTGGATGAAGATGGAGCCCCACAGGTAAGACAGGCAGCTGCTTCCCACTCCCTGCCCACAGACGCACTGGGTCCCCTGACACCAGGCTGGGGCTGGGCTGGATGGTCCCACTCAGGGTCACGGTGCCCGCAGGGGTCCTGGATTTTGGTGGCACAAACACAGCCCTGCCCTGCGCTTTCCTGAGGCCACGCCAGCCCTGCCAGCCCTGTCCGAACCCCTGGGGCCCAGCTCCCAGCCCTGCTGGGCTCAGTGCTGGCAGCTGAGTCCAGCTCTGCTGCTTCTTTCTTCCAGGACTGATGCAGACAATGGCACAGATGCCACGCCTTTGTAAATATGTTTGAAAGCCTCAAGTTTCTTGTAAATATCTTCACTGCGTTAGAAGATTTCTGTAAATATGTTTTGAAGATTGTTAGTCCATCGGATCCCATGTAAATATCTTCTGTACATTGTTGTTGTTATAAGGATTTTTAAAATGAAACATGTTCTGTAAATCCGAGCTTTTGCCGATCTTCGGCAAATAAATACTGTTTCCTTTTAAAACCTCACTTCTCTTTGCCATTCCTTTGGGCACAGGCAGCGTTTGCACACTTGTGGGTTCCTCTTGATCCTCTTGAGTTCACAGGGCTGGACGTCCCTGGCGGTGCTGGCACAGCCACCCTGGGGCTGGCGGTCCCTGTGCACAGGGGCTCCCACTGACACCACTCCTGGCACTGGGCACTGCTGCTTTTCCTGCCCTGGGGCACAGCGCTGTCTCCAAGAGCTCAGCTGTCACCAGCTCTCACCCAGGGGGCTCTCACAGCACTGGCCCCTGCAGCCATGTCACCAAAGCAGGCAGCAAACCTTCAGCCACCCTTCCTGCTAGAGCGAAAGGGAGTCCTGGGCCCAGAGCAGGCAGCAGGCCACAGGCATGCAAAATCTACCTGCACGCTCTGAAGGCCACCACAGACTTGGCAACTGGGGCACCTGCATCTGGGCTGCTGCAGGGACTGATCTTTAAGGCTTGCAGCCTCCAAAGACTCCGGCCTCTGCTTCCCAGTGTTATGTTTGCTCAATTATCTCATTATTAAAAAAAACACAAACAATATTTAAGGTAGCAACAATTTTAATTGAATAGTTTAGAAAATATATAAACAAGGGATAATTTGGTTCAAATAATAGCGCATAAGCAAAAATAACTGCGCGGTACGGAGGGCAGGGTTCTTGACCCTTGCCACTTCATGTACAAGCTTGCCAAGTGAAAGCCACCCCTTATATGCCGTGTGTCAATACTATCTCCTCCTATTTTCGGTTCGTCACTTTTCTGTCTCTGCCCTCATTACCACCCTTATCACGCATGTGCCACCACTCGGTTTGGTGGTCACACAAGTCTTTGGGGGTCGTCACTGATGAAGGCTCTGTAGTCTTCTTCGTTGTCTTTTAATTAACTTTTGGGTTACACATGTGCACCAAGCCAGTACAATATAAGCCAAGACTAACATATCACTGCATCTACATATCAAGGCAATAAATCTCTTATAATTACTATTTTCTTGGGACTCAAGCAGGTTCTTGGTCATTTTTAGCAACTGTATCTTCAGCCTCTTTCCTATGGTCCTTGAAAACATCTGCTGGGAAGGGGGCGGTGGGTGGAGCTCTTCTTTTCCCTCTCTTCTTTGGCATTTCAACTTTTAACTATTAACTATTTTATTATTCTCAAATATTAATTACTGTATCAATATTGATTACTGCTTCAATTTTTATCAGCACCAATCATATCTATTTATCACAAAACCCCCATTTCTCTTTTTGATCATTATGATTCATGCTGTTTTTAAAAAGCTGTGCCCTGATATCTTTTATATTTTTCAGAAGTTTGGTTTTCTCGTTGTCTCTTTTCAGCTTCAAACTTTTCTAGCATTTCTATTACTGCTTCTAGTCTTTCACACTCTCTTTCAAGTTTAGTTAGCATTTCTTGGTTTATTTCAATCTTTTTAGGTCTTTGTTCTTTAACAGGGGTCGATTTAGCTTTTAATACCAATAAAGATCTTGGTTTTATTTTTTCTTCTTATTCTGAATCTGGAGACATTGTTGAAATCTGCATCTTTTGAATCACTGAGTGGATTAACTTAATAAAACACAGAAGTCTCAGAATGGAGTATAACAACATGAACTTTAACTTTTTCCTCGAAACACTTTCAAAGAGGTTACCCCACTAATCTGCTTTCAAAATTGAATTCTACTTTTGTACTGGTACATGAGCCACTCTTTTTATTTCTTCTGCAAGTTCTGTGATAGCTTCTCCATAATCAACAATTTCTACACAGCACTCACATTCATTAAGTTCCTCACAAACTCTTCTTTCTTTTGCTAACAGATAGTTTAGGGCAATCTTGTTTTGATACCCAAACACCTGCATTTGTGTATATTGCTTGGCCAACATTTTTAAGGCACCGGAGGTGTGATTTTACACCACCTCCACTACTGCTTGGAGCTTTAGTAATCAATTCAACAGGTAAATTGGGGTCTTATATCTCCATGACCAATCCTGAGCCCATGTTGCTGGGTCATAATTTGCTATAATTTGTTCTGTAGGCCATTTATATTTTTCTTATTTTTGATTTTCTGTTGCTGTTGGAAAATTTAAATTCAATTCTCTTTTATTCTACTGTGGGGTTTCATACAGTGGAGTTCTTAGCATATTGCTCTTAGACGTCAGTAAAACAAGAAGGAGGGTTGTATTATTCTTAAAGTACAGGTTCTTCTCCATTTTTGAGGTAGCTCACTGTATGCTCGTTACTCACAAATCTAATATATTTTATCTGGGGCTTTCTATTTCTTATCAGTGTTTTCTGGTTGTTCCCAATAAGACCTCAGGTTGTTGATGGATTGGTAGGGGTTAGCTCTAGGACTTCTGTACCAGCATAAATTAATCTGTTCCTCTCATTCATAATTTATTTCTTTTATTGGTCCCTAATATTTAACGGGGTTTTCAGGTTGCTAAATTTTTGAATGATCATTTACATTAACCACCAATGTGGATTTACAAGGAGTATGCCCTACTATTTTATTAAATTTCTTTTCTTCTTGAGTTATACAAATGATTCTAATTACTTGATGGCTTAAAATCTATCTTTCAGGTCTCTTTAATGTTCTAAAAATTTGGATGTGGTTCTACTTTAAAAATTGCTCTGCAGCTAAGCTCTCGCCTTTCTACAGCTATCTTTTAGCTATTTTTAGACTTCTACAAATCTCACATTTAGAAAATTCTAATTCTGTAGCAATCTTTTGCATCAATCTCACAAACAGATTCTTATTGGAGGCTGGCAAATCTCAATTATTGTAATACTGTTTTAGCTGTTCATACAATTCAGCTAATTCTGTTGACTCTTTTCTCTTGTTCTTTCTTCTATTTTCTTTTGTTTCTTTTGCTTCTTTTATTTTCTCTTTCAAGTTTTCTTTTAGTGCTCAATTTCTCATGCTAATACTTGGATCTTTTCTATTATCATCTCTTTCAAAACAAACAAATCTTTCATATTGAGGGCAAATTTGATCACCATGGGGATAAGGAGCTTGCCCATTATATCTCAAATTTTTTCTTACTTAATATATCTTTCCTTCTTTAATACAAACAACTATACACTGCTGTGATTGCTTCAGGTAGGAAAATGTGCCAGTGGTGAGGAACAGGGAGACCACGGCCAGGTGAGGGAGGCAGGTGGAAAAGGCTTTGTGCCGTCACTGCTCAGAAAGGGTCCTCAGCACAGCCCAGAAGATCTGCACATAGGAGAAAACAATGAACACAAAACAACCAAAAACTAAACAGGTAACAAACAATGAAATCCAATTTTTTCTGAATGTGGACTGTGAGCAGGAGAGTTTGAGAATCTGGGGCACCTCACAGAAGAACTGGTCCAGGGCATTGCTGTGGCACAGGGGCAGGGAAAATGTATTGGCTGTGTGCAGCAGAGCATTGAGAAAGGCACTGGCCCAGGCAGCTGCTGCCATGTGGGCACAAGCTCTGCTGCCCAGGAGGGTCCTGTAGTGCAGGAGTTTGCAGATGGACACGTAGCGGTCATAGAACATGATAGTCAGGAGGGAAAATTCTGTAGAAATGAAAAACAAAACCAGAAAGAGCTGTGCAGCACATCCTTTGTAGGAGATGTCCCTGGTGTCCCAGAGGGAATTGTGCATGGCTTTGGGGACAGTGGTGCAGATCATGCCCAGGTCGCTGAGGGCCAGGTTGAGCAGGAAGAAGAACATGGGCGTGTGCAGGTGGTGGCCACAGGCGACGGCGCTGATGATGAGGCCGTTGCCCAGGAGGGCAGCCAGGGAGATGCCCAGCAAGAGGCAGAAGTGCAGGAGCTGCAGCTGCCGCGTGTCTGCCAATGCCAGCAGGAGGAAGTGCCCGATGGAGCTGCTGTTGGACATTTCTTCACTCTGGCCATGGTGGACTATTGAAGTGAAGGGGAGACGACCATCCTTTAATGCATCGAACTCCGATTTATTGATCGATCAGCCACTTTAAATAACAGTGCTAATTAACTTCATGCATATTCCAAAATCCAGGTTCACGATAGGCTAACAGAGAAAACTCTAACCACTCCTTTTCTTTTACAATACCTATAATTATTTATTAAAAACAAAACCAGTGTTCCCACTGTGATATGAAAGGTTCCCAAAACTTCCATATCTGTTCCCAGGGTGCCATCTTTTCCCAGAGAGGGTGTTTCGCTTGTTATGGGAAGACTGTCTGAGAAACTTATTGTTTATAAAGTGATACATGAGAGAGCCTAATTGTTTATAGAAATCAGCCTGGGAACTGCTTTTGGAACTGCTTCACAACTACATTTTACTGTTCTCTCAACTGTATGCCTTCATGGCCTTTTTCTTTAAGCCATGCTTGAACTAAACTCTCCACAGTGGACTGTTGAAAGAAGACATAGAGAAATGCAATGCATTTCTTTGAGTCACTCCTATGTATTTTATTTGGAATCAGCGCAAAATCACTTCTCTTCCCATGAGGGAATTTCGCTAAACATTTTTTGATTTTGTGTTTGTGCTGCTGAGTTCCAGCCTCATCTTTACCATTGCTCTCAGGCTGAAAACTGGGGAGACCCCAAGAAAACAGCGCTCTCTGTGCCCCAGTGCAGACAGTGCTAGACCTCACACAGGAGTCCTTTGATCATTACAACTCCTCTGTTTCAGGGTGCCTGCACTTAAAATTGTCTTGAAAAATAAAGTGGACTTATTGAACTCTCCATTTTAAAAATAATTTTCTTCAAACCCTTCTGTCTTTCCCTGTGCAGCTGGACAGGAAGGAATAGAAAAGGTTGCTCTGGCTCTCTGCTGCGTGGAGCTGTGCCTACTGGGAGGGAGCTCTTTCGATCTATCCAAGCCTTGTCCCTGCCAGTGCTGCCCGAGCCCAGCCCAGCCCTGGGGGCTCAGCTCTGCCCTGCAGACCCCTCCCAGCACAGCGCACTGCCCAGGGGCATCTCCCTGGCAGCAGGGCCTTAAGGGCAGGCAAGACAAACAGAGATGCTGCAAGCCAAGGTGCTGCTGCTGCTGTCTGTAGGGAGAGGAGGCTGAGGAGGCCGTTTCTGAGGGAGATGTGAGGCCCATCTGCTTAAGCCCAGGTTGACAGTGCAGGAGTCTCAGTGACACAGCCAAAGCTGACAGCCCCTTTCCCTTCCCTTGAGGAGAAAGCTGAGAGCAGCCCTGGCCATGCAGCACCATCTCCAGAGCAGGAGGAATCTGCCCTGATGGGGGTGGCTCCTTCCACCCCCAACTTCTACCCTGCAGCGTCCATGGGGAGATGCCAGGCAGGCTGAGAGCTGCCCCTGGCAGGTGGCACATGCCCTGGGCTGGCCAAGAGCCCTGAGGGCTGCAGGAGCTGCTCTGCAGGACACCCCTGGCAGCCCTGGCTGCAGCCCCAGCTTCACCCTCTGCAGCCGTCCCTGGCAGCAGGAGCCGTCCTGTCCTGTCCCTCTGACGGTGCCCAGGGCAGCCCCGCTCTGCAGCACATCCTCCTCCTGCTCCTCCTGTGCCAGAGAGAAACTGGGAGAGTCCTCCTGACTCATCCCCCAGGCTGTGGGGTGTGCTGGCTTCAGGAGATCCCTCCAGGAGCACAGGGGACATTGCCCTGCACCCGCACACTCACCATGCACAGGGCTGTGAAGATCTTTCCCCAGGTGAAGTCTCAGCTCAATGTCTTCCCAATCCTGATTGCCTTCAGCCTGTCTCTGCCTGGGTCCTGTCCCCTCAGTGCCTGCAGGCAGAGCCCTCAGCCCTGCTGGGCTGGGAGAGGAGCTGGTCCTGGGAAGAGCCGTTCCTTTAAAGCTCCGCAGCACAGAAACAGTACAAGGAATATAATGAGCCTCTTGGGGATTTGGTGTTCTTTACATCAGACCCAGTCCCTGAGATAGTGTTCAGAAAACTTCTCAAAAACTCAAAATTAAATTAAAACTCTGAAGTTTATTTAAGTTTTAATGGGTCTCACTGAGGAATATGACTCAGAAAGTGTCCCAATGTTCCAGTTAGAGCAGAACACTGGAGGCAGTGATGACAAATGGGGACAAACAAGGCCAAGGTGTGTCTGGTGCTGAGCAAAGCTGGATGTGTTTGAGAAATGCCAAAGGCCAAGGCCTGAGCCCCAGCCCCGGGCCAGGCAGATGCTTACCCTCATTCCTTGCTCAGAGCTCTTTTTGGGATGGGCACTGGCATGTGGGGATGTGCAGTGGCAACGGCAGGAGCCTGGGCCGGCGCCTGCCAGGCTGCTGAGCAGGGACAAGGAGGCAATGAGGCCCCAGGCCTGCAAGGGTCACTTGTCTCCTGCTCCTGCCTCAGGCCCAGGCCCAGCAGCCATGGCCAAAGTGCTGCCCAAGTTGGCTCTGGCAGGGCTGTCTTGCAGCTGCTGCACATGCCTGTGCCCTGTGCAGCCCAGGCTGTGCTACGGTGTCCCTGCCCTGCGCCTCTGTCCCCGCAGGCTGTTGGCATCCCCCGGCTGCCCCACCTGGCTGGGCCCTTCCTTTGCTGACAGCTCTGCCTCCTGCTTCCTCTGCCTGCCCACACAAAGCCTTGGGCTGACCCAGGCTCCTTCTGGGGGATGTGCTGCACCACAGCCCTGTCTGGGAGCAAAATGTATTTTTCTTTATGTTTAGTCTGGGCCTCCCCAGCTGCATTTGTGGTATAATTTCTCTATCTGACTCTTTCCCACTATGGAGAAAAAGCTCCACCATTTCTGAATCCACCTTTTAAACCCTGCCAGGCCACTCCTGTTCTGTCCTCAGTCTCTTCACAACTCAGACCAGACACATCTGCCTCCATATATATGGGTTTTGTTTGTTAGGCATGCAAACCCCAGTCTGGGAGATCTTTGAGCCCTCTCCAAGGTGCTTTCAGATGAAAACATTCTGCTCATAGTCTAACAATATATCACAAGTGCCCAAGGCCAGGCTGAGGTGTCTGTCAATGGCAGCTTTTGTCTGGGAGCAATCCTGGGATAGATGGAATTTTGTCAACCAAATTCCAGTTTCCACCATGGTCCCTGGAGAAGGCCAGGTTTTTTCCGTAGGAAGGAAGGAACAGAGCCCTGGTGCTTCTGAGGTAAATGAGATGTGATCACTAGAGGCCAAGGCCAGGCAGAGCTGGCAGGTTTTTATCTGGGTATCTTTTCCTTGCCTACAGGAAATCTTTCAGGGGGGACTACCAATGTTGTCCATGGGTGTCTGAAAAGAGAGACAGTTCATTCCATATGAAGGAAAGCATGGAGCCTCAGTGATTCAGGAGCTGATAAGAGGCAGCCCTCAACATTCCAAGATCAGCTGGACCTTTCAGGTGGTCCCTGGGATGCCAAACCAGCCAGATCTGTTCCATGTCCCCTTGGTTCCATGAGGCCCTGCATTGTCACAATGTTCTCCTTGCTTCTGCAGTATCACAATGGCCCTGTGCTTCATGAGGCCCTGCAGGGTCACAGTGGCCATTTGGTTCCCCGGGGCTCCACAGTGTCACAATGGTCTCCATGATTCCATGGAGCCTTGCAATGCCACAATGCTCTCCATGGATCCATAGTGTCCCACAGGATCACAATGGCCCTTTGGTTCCATGAATTCCCACAGTGTCACAATGGTCTCCACGGAAAGGAAGCAACTGAGTCCCAGAGTTGCAGGCACAGATGAGAGGCAGTCACCAAAGGCCAGCCAGACTTGATTGTGTTGGCAGACTCTTTCTGGGAGCAATCCCCAGATATACAGAATTTTAGAGGTAGGATCCCATCTTTGGACATGGACAACTGGACAAGAAGGAAGATTCTTTTCCATAGCAAGGAAATAATGGAACACCATTGTTTCAGGGGCAGAAGCAGAGGCTATCTGAGCCACAGGCCAGACACACCTGTTTGTCCTGGCAGCTTTTGTCACAGAGGAATCCTTGTATATACAGAATTTTTTGGGGCTGAATCTCAGTTTTGACCATGGACACCATGACAAGAATGACAGTTCCTTTCCATTGGAAGGAAAGCACCAAGCCCCAGTGTTTCAAAAGCATGTGAGAGGCCACTCCCAAGAGGCCAAGGGCAGACAGACCTGTCTGTCCTGGCAGCTTTCACCTGGGAGCAATCCTTGGATGGACAGAATTTTGAAGGTGGAATCCCAGTTTCAACCATAGG
Source organism: Ammospiza maritima maritima (assembly GCA_036010785.1). NCBI lineage: Eukaryota > Metazoa > Chordata > Aves > Passeriformes > Passerellidae > Ammospiza > Ammospiza maritima. The sequence goes on along the minus strand of JAYKTQ010000445.1, from coordinate 126,519 downwards.
TACCTGGTTGAAATGGACGTTTTTTCCATAGGAAATAAAAGCACAAACTCCAAGTGTTTTGGAAGAAGATGAAAGGTGGCCACCATAGGCCAAGCCAGCCAGACCTTTCTCTCTTGGCACCTTTCATTTCAGGGAAATCCTTGGACATAGGGAATTTTGAGTTGGAATCTCAGTTTTGGCTGTGGGCACCTGGACAGCAAGAAGAGTTCTTTTCATTAGGATGGAAAGCACAGAGCCCCAGTGTTTCAAAAGCAGATGAGAACCAGCCCTCAGGAAGCCAAGGCCAGCCAGACCTGTCTCTCCTGGCAGCTTTTGTCTGGGAGAAATCCCTGGATATAGGGAATTCTGGAGGTAGATTCCCAACTTTGCCCATGGTTGCCTGGATGTGAAAGGTGCTTTTTTCCGATAAGAAAGAAAAGCACGTAGTCCCAGTGTTTCAAAGGCAGATGAGAGGTGGCCCCTGGGTGGCCAAGCCAGCCAAATCGGTCTGTCCTGGCAGATTTCATCTGGGAACAATCCTTGCATATATGGAAATCTGGAGGAGGAATCCTGATTTTCGCCACGGACACCTGAAGGAGAAGGACAGTTGTTCCACAGGAAGGAGCACCCAGAGCCCCAGTGCTCCAGGGGCTGATGAGCAGCAGCTCTCGACATGCCCGAGTCAGCTGGACCTGTCCGGTGGCCCTCAGGTGTCCCAGCCAGCCAGGCCTTGATGCCTTGAGAGGCTGCCTAGAACAGAGGCTGGACAGAGTTACAGGAATAAAGTAGGGATTTATTAAAAGGCCTTCAAAAACACACCTGGGGCAGTACAAGAGCCCGGCTGAGGGTACACCCAAGATGGACCATGGGTCACACATTTTCACCCTTTTATAAGTTTTGGTCAATTTCTATATTGGGGTTAATTGTCCAATTACTGCTTCAGGTTATGAAGTCCCATCCTCCCAGTCTGCTCTCCTCAAATCACTGTTTGCACTTTTTGGGCCTGAAGCTGCCACAGTGTCCTTGGCTCTCCTAGGTTTCTAGGTTTCCTACTTCAGTTATGGCGAAATATTTCAAAGAGCTTCTAAAAAAATGCATTCCTATTTTAAGGGGTGTCTTTTATTACTGCTGTCTTTGGAGCAGAGACAATTACAGCATTCTGTGATTGATATCCACCCAGGGTCTCTCCTCAGCAGCTCTGGCCTGCTCACAGAAGCTGTGCCTGGAGCTCTGACTCAGTGTGGACAACCTTGCTCCACATTGCCCAGCCCCATCCTGTCTGTCCTCAATCCCCTGGGCCCTGCTGTGCTTGCAGAGCTGGCTGCTCCCAGCCTAAGAGGGGTTTTCCCTTTTTGTAGTTTTTGAAGCAATCTGAAACTCCTGAGTTTCCCCAATGAAAACAGACACACTCCTCAGGTGTGTGCCAAGACCAAGCTGCCACCAACAACAGTCCCCTCACCCAAGGCAGAACTGTGCAGGAAATGTTTTAGACCTTTGCACTCCATGATTCCATGAGGCCTTGCTCTGTGGCAATGGACTTTTGGTTCCACGAGGTTCTGTACTCAACAGTGGTATCCTTAGTTCCAAGTGTCACAATGGCCCTTTGGTTCCACAGGTCCCCGCTGTGTCGCGATGGGCTCCATGATTCCATGATTAATGCAAAAGCTTTGCATAAACAATGAGCAACACCATGGTCTCCTTGGATCTGCATTGTCACAATGAACAATGGGTTCCATAAGATCCCAAACTGTCACAATGGACATTTGGCTCCATGTGGCCCCTCTGTGTCACAAAGGACCCTTGGTTCCATCAGGCCCCACAGTGTCACAGGGGTATCCTTGGTTCCATCTGCCCCAAAATGTCACAGGGTTTTCCCTTTTCCTGCTGCAACCCACAGCAAACACCAGTGCCAGGGTCAAATGTCTGGCAAGAAGGAGCAAGGGGGGACATTTGGAGTGATGGATTTTGCCTTCCCAGGTCTCAGTGATGGGGGATGGGGCCCTGCTGTCCTGTAGATGGATGAACACCAGCCTGCCCATGGCAGGGGGTAAGAGACAACAGCCTCTGTCCATGGAACTGCAACAGCAGAGATGTCAGGAGACCTGGGTTTAAAAGACTCTCACCAGCACAGGAAACATCAACCTAGGACATTTTCTTGAAAGCTGACATTTTAGAGCATTCTTTTATACAGACACGGACAACCAAATACCAAGTTAAACAGTTTTGGCTTTCTCTGGGCCCTGAGACCAGCTGGAATCTTTTCAGCAGTCTGTGCTGTTCCATCCTGTTATAAATGATCAAATTGATAGCCAAATTTATAAGAAAATTTAGCAAAGATTTATTAATTTGTCTGTGAGACCGAAGTTTGGTCATCAAAACCACCTCGGCCAAGGGTCAGCATGGAGCGCAGGATTGGCGCTGGGTGAACACGGATCTGACCTCCGAATGTCAGAGTCTCTCCCTGTTCATGAATGATGCTTCGCACAGCAAGTTCTTATACAGTATATTCTTCCCGAGGCAGAAAGGACCAAATGTTCTTTGTGTCTCTTCACATGCAGAACCGTGGCTCTACATGTGCAGAGGTAGACAAAGACTCAGTCCAGGTGTCTCGATGTTGTCAGTCGACTCCGGGGAAGTCAGCATTCACATGCATCAGGGTGGCGCTGTTGATCATCGTGGTAGATGTAATCATCAAGATGATAATCACTCTTAGGTGGACCCAGCGACCCAGGGAAGCCAGCGATTATCGGCCTGGAAACTTCTATTCTTACGTTAAAACCCCAATGTTTATCTCAACGAACGTCCAGGAACTATATATGAATAAGACACTGCTCCTGGCCAGGATGGTCAAAAGACATAGTGTGGATTTTACAATATTTTATACATTAATAGCATTAATTATCTCTATCATATACTACAATCCCTCCCCATTTATATCACCAATTTAATTCATGGTCTCAAATTGCTAAATTTTTTATTTTCTACTTCTACCCGCCACCATTGAGGGTCTTTCACAGAGTGCTCCCTTACACTATTCTGTACTCCCCTTGTGGAACACCCTGTTATCCCGTATTATTCACATTCGCTTTTGCTTGTTTCTCGAACTTTGCCAATATTTCAGCAGCATTGCTGGCACACTTCCTTTCTCCCAGTCACATGATTTTAGATGTGTTGCCTCTGGAAGCTCCCTCCGGATCCACGGGAATTATCGCTATCTGCATTCCCTGGACCACAGAGTGGATCAGTCTAAAAAAGCATGGAATTAGACAAGGCAGGAATAGGATTCCAGCTACTGAACAGAGCACAAAAACCATCACTTTGTTCCACCAGGCCCCATTAAACAATTTGTCCCACCATGAAGATTGTAAAATCAAGTTGCATTTTTGAACTGGGACATGGGCCACCTTTTTGATCTCGGCCACCAAACCTCTTATAGTTTCCCCATAATCATCGATTTCAATACAACATTCCGATTTGTTGAACTTTCCACACACTCCCTCTTCTTCGGGCAGCAAATATTCTAAAGCTATTCAATTTTGGTACACAAATGCTCGTACCTGGGTGTGCTGCCAACTAAGTAAATCCAGGGCCCCAGAGGTGTGATTTGAAACAATTTCCACCACTGCCTGCAGCCGAATCAGCCAGTTCAGTAGATAAATCGGAGTCCTATACCCATAGCTTCCATCCTGGGCCCACGTGGCCAGTCCATAATAATCAATTATTCTTACCGCCAGCCACTCTTCCTTCTCCCAGGCTTGCTTACCACTTATCACTGCTATCATCACTTTCAGGCTTCTTCTCTCCCTTCTCAGGGTCTCGGATAATGAAGCCCCTAGCAGATTACTTTTTGTTTGAGGGATAGTAAAGAACACTGGCCGAATCATGCCTGAAGTGCATGATCCCTTCCACCTGGGGGGTAACTCAATGTATGCCTTCTTTCCACAAATCCAATAAATTCCATCTGGGGCTTTCCATCTAATGTTTATTTTCCCTGGGTCTCCCCAGTACTCTCTCAGGCCTTCCAAGGATTGAAAAGGGTTGGCTCCAGGATTTTTGACCCAACACAGTTCTATCCTTTTGTTCCATTCACAATTTGTCTCATTCTTCTGGCTCCAGTAGCCCGAAGGGGGTTCTGGCTGCTAGACCTTGCTTTTGGTGTTTGAGTTCACCGTCAGGGTAGACACACACGGGGTGCATCCCACCATTTTGGTGTACTCCTTTCCTTCTCGACTGGTGCAGATGGTTTCAATCAACCTCTGGTCCAAAATCCATCCCTCAGGTCTCTGTGCCAATTTTGAGACCCTCGGATTGTCCCATTTCAGAAGCTGTTCTGGAGCCAAACCTTCCCCTTTCCAAGGCCATTTTTCTGCTGACTTCAGCCCCCCACAAATCCAGCAATTTGACAATCCTAGTTCAATTGCAATTTCTTGAATCAGGTCAATGAACAGGTTCCGTTCCGGGGAAAGCAGCTCCCCATCACCATATTGTTTCTCCAGCAATTCATACTGTTCTCCCAGAGTTTTTAATCTTTCCTGTTCAACTTGCTTTCTCCTCATTTCTGACTCCCTTCCCTTCAATTCCTGAGTTATTTCTCTCATTCTTCCCTCAGGATCCTCACCATCTTTATTTTTCATGAAACAGACCACCCGATCATATTGCAGGCACACCCTATCATCATTCGCCTCTGCCAAATCCAATATAATTGGTTCTCTGCTCAAGGTAAATCTGCTATCAAATTTAACATTTCTTTCCATGCAATACATTTTCCTGTTCATCATGCATATCCCCAGCCTTGCATTGTCATAACACAATGGATTCACCTGGTGATACGGGACAAAGATCGATTCCATTTTTCTCCCAACCCACATGGTTCGGTTACATTGGTTACAAATGGAGATTGACATTATTTCTGCATTTTGTTTTTGTATCTGGTGTATGTGCTTATCTGACTGCCCGTTCCTTAGCCCTGCCTCATGATTAATACACCAAATCCCTGTTACCACAGGGATTCACACAATTTGACCCTCCTGCCATTCTTCCAACAGTTCCTGCCAGGTTCCCTGAGACAATCTACCAGGGCTTGGTATGCTGAGGGTTTCTTGTCCCCTTTACAGCTGGGACCACCTGAGTGCAATTTCCACACTCATCTGCGGAGCTCTCGTTTCCGCCTCTCATCGGGAGCTCAGTGTGCAGACTCTGCGTCCTGCACATGGCTAGGCTCAGGACAATCAGGATTCCCACCAGGCGTACTCCTCTGCCTTTGCCTCCGCCCCCTGAGGTACCACCAGCAGCGAGGAAGACCATCTTCGTGGCAGTAGGAGTATTCTTCAGGGAATTTTTTCTCTGACCTAGCCGCTTACCTCCTTTTAAAGGTGCCCCACCTTGAAATTCTGATGGCATCTGAGCTGCACAGTACCTTGATTGACTTTCGGCGCTCCACATACAATATTTCTGCCGTAGATTTGAGTTTTCCACGCACCCCGTTCTGGAAAATGTGGAACCACTCTTGTGAATCTAATTCGATAATTCCTAAATCTGTGGCTAGGGTTAGAATGCAGTCAGTCAGCTCAAGCTCCTATTCCAGACACTGGGTGCACAATCCCTTTGGCCTCTGCCCCCTTCTGCAGCATACAATAAAAGCTCCCTGACAATATTAACACTTAAAAAGTACAAACGGATAGCATACGGAGTCAGTATACAACCTATCTATTCGCTGTCGGTCATTTACAAGGACATTGGAGTTTGAGTTTCAAGTCACGTGGGGAAGAAGTGACTCTCCACTTGGGCGCTTCCTCCCGATGTTCAACTTTCTTCACCCTAGATTTGTGTGTCCAGCCTCCGCCATCCAAATGGCTGTGTCTGTTGTCAGGAGTACAAGAAAAGTACCTTCCCAGTGAGGAGAGAGGTGTACAGCTTTCCACACTTTCACAAGCACTCTGTCATCCAGTTGAATTTTGTGGATAGCAAATCCCAGAGGAGCACTCTGAGATACTATCCCTTGTTTTCTTAGTTCCTGTAAGTTTCTGTTTATCACAACCAAATACAGTTAAATCTGGCTGTCCTCAAGTCTGGGGTGTCCCATTGGGATCCCAAGCTTATATGACATTTCATAAAACATCTCAAAGGGTGAGAGGCCCATCTCTGAGAGGCATTTTCCTGATATTAAGCAAGGCTAAAGGTAGGCATTTCGGCCAGGACATCTGAGTTTCTAAAATTAATTTAGACAACTGCGCTTTCAAGATCTGATTCATCCTTTTCACCTGTCCTGAGCTCTGGGGATGCCACGGAGTGTGGTATTCCCACCGAATGCCTAGCGCCTCTGCCATCTGCTTAATAATTTTTGACGTAAAATGAGTTCCTTGGTCCTAATCTGTCGCAGACATTTTTTCACAGAAATTCTTTCTTTCAGATTTCTGCATTTTCTGGGAAGCAAGGGCCTCAGAAAAAGAATGTAAACAATTATTATCAGCTGCTGTGGAATGCAACAGGGGCCTCTGTGCTTGGTCTCATGTGCTTGTTTATAATTAACAGCCAATCACGGGAGCAATTTGTGGGATTGGTCAAAAAACTTATAAAGTAAGTTGTACTATTAAGTTCTTGGTCTGCTGCTTGGGATGTGAGCTGCTGGCATCTTCGCAATGTCACAACCATGTAACGAAACTGATGCTGAAAAATAAAACAGCTCAAGGCACGTTCCACAGCAGTGCCTTTCCCGTTTGTGATTTGTACATAGCCCCCGGCTCTCTCTATACAAGAGATGCTGTGCAACGTACTTTACATTATTCGAATTTCATTAATTCTAATGTCATATATATTTCACAAATTGCTCTCAAAAAGAACCAAACCCCCCTGTCTTAAGGCACTCTCATAACAACATGTACACACACTTCAAAGAAAGACCTCCAGTACTTGACCAGAATCATGAATCTAAAATTATTGAAGGGCCATAGCCTCTCATTATGTGGGGGACAGGATATGCTTGTGTTTCTACAGATACAGGACCCCGGTGGATTCCCAGAAGATTTATCAGTCCCTATGTAGAACACAGATCTGAAGATGAACCCTCGAATGAACACAAAGTCAGCTCCCTCTCCCACCATGCCACAGAAGCAGCTTTCTCTTGGAGATGAAGAAAAAAGCAATTCACATATCCAAACATTGTGGCAAGGACACTCATCACACGTAGATATATCCCACTGATAATGTCTATGTCAACCTCAAAAGCAGACACACCCCTCCCTTTTCCATCCCTCTACCAGTGACCCTTTATCCCTACCCTTCCCTCTTTCCCCTCTTGAACCTACTCCTTTTTCCCTGCCTCAAACTTCCCTTAAAAAAGTGAAGGGAGTGATTGGCAGGAGTTGGTAAGAACTATAGGGGGAACTTAAGAATATTTAAGAATGTTTTAAAATAAGTCAACTAACGTGTGCTTTTACCATCCACAAGTGAAAACTACCCAGTGGGAAAGAAGAAGTATGATTCTTTCTGTGATACCTTCTAGGGCACCCCGCAGCAGTACCAGTGCCACCATTGCCATTGTCTTTATCAGCGCCCTCATCCGTATCCAAATGACGACTGGGTGGATAATCCCTCAGCCAAAACAAAACATCTGGGTCACTTTGGCAAAGTCATTAAAGCCAGACAATCTTTGCATGGCCATGCGAAGCGTGGATGATCTGGTCTCAACATGCCTGGTGGAAGTGCCCCTATCACCAAATGAGTACCCATACCTAGGTAAGAAACCCAACCCCGTGGACATCTGGGAAAAATGGATGACGGTCCTTCCACACCACGTCTCCACAGGATTTGCTTTCCCAGGCCCTCGATGGTGTTAGGGGCAGTGGTGTGAGGCACAGGGTAGGTCTCCAGCCATCCAGTGGTGGCTTCCCCCATGGTCAGCACATAGCGCTTGACTTGGAGTGTCTGGGGCAGTGTGATGGAGTCAATCTGCCAGGCCTCCCCATACTTGGACCACCGCCCACCTTACCAGAGGGGCTTCACTCGCTTGGCCTGCTTGATGGCAGCACACGTCTCACAGTCATGGATAACCTGAGAAATACTGTCCATGGTTAAATCCACCCCTCAGTCTCGTGCCCACTTATAGGTGGCATCTCTGCCCTGGTGGCCTGAGGCATCATGGGCCCATCGAGCTGGGAACAACTCCCCCTTATGTTGCCAATCTAAGTCTATCTTTGACACCAATATTTTTGCAGCCTGACCTACCTGCTCATTGTTTTGGTGTTCCTCGCTGGCCCAACTCTTGGGGACATGGGCATCTACATGGCGGACATTCACAGACAGATTTTCTACCCAAAAGGCAATGTCTTCCCACTCATCAGCAGCCCAGATTGATTTTTCTCTACGCTGCCAGTTGGCCTTTCCAGCCAACCTGACAGAGCATTGGCTACCATCCACAAATCAGTATAAAGGTAGAGCTTTGGCCACTTCTCTCTTTCAGCAATGTCCAGGGGCAGCTGAACAGCCTTGAGTTCCTCAAGTTGACTTGATCCACCTTCTCCTTTGGTAGTTTGTGCAACCTGTCATGCGGGGCTCCATACAGCTGCTTTCCACTTTCAGTTCATCCCTACAATGTGACAGGAACTTGAAAAGAGCGTGGTGTGCTTCTGCTCGTAGTTGGTTGTACAGTGCAGGTTCTTTAGCCCTTGTCACTTGTTCTTGCTCCTCTTTGTCAGTGAGACCAAAGTTATCAACTTTTGGCCTGTTTGTAATTATCTCCAAAATCTCAGGGTGATTCAGGTTTCCAATATGGGCGTGCTGTGCTGTGTGATGATGGCAATTCATTTACTCCATGTGGCGTCAGTGGCGTGGTGGGTAGTGGGAACCTTTCATTTAAACATCCACCCCAGCAGCGGTATTCAGGGTGCCAGGAGGAGTTGTGCTTCCATGCCAGTCACTCTGAGGCCCCTTGAACTACTTCACAGGTGGCCAAGATTTCCTCCTATGTGGGAGTGTAGTTGGCTTTGAACCCTCTGTAGCTTTGGCTCCAGAATCCCAGTGGTCGGCCTCGAGTCTCCCCAGGCACCTTCTGCCAAAGGCTCCAGGACAAGCCATGGTTCCCGGCTGCAGAGTAGAGCACGTTCTTCACCTCTGGTCCTGTCCTGACTGGGCCAAGGGCTACTGCATGAGTGATCTCCTGCTTGATCTGGGCAAAGGCTTGTTACTGCTCAGGGCCCCAGTGGAAATTGTTCTTCTTGCGGGTGACCAGGTGGAGAGGGCTCACAATCTGGCTGTATGCATGAATGTGCATTCTCCAAAAACCTATGGCACCCAGGAAAGCTTGTGTTTCCTTCTTGTTTGTTGGTGGAGACTTTGCGGTGTTCCTGTTGATGACCTCAGTGGGAATCTGATGCTATCTGTCTTGCCACTTTACACCCAGGAACTGGATCTTTCAGGAAGGTCCTGTGATTTTGCTTTCTTGATGGTGAAGCCAGCTTCCAGTCGAATCTGGATGATTTTCTCTCCTTTCTCAAACACTTCCATTGCTGTGTTCCCTCACACAATGATATCCTCAATGCACTGCAAGTGCTCTGGAGCCTCACCCTTTTCCAGTGCAGCCTAGATCAGTCCATGGCAGATGGTGGGGCTGTGCTTCCACTCCTGGGGCAATCAGTTCCAGGTGTACTGCACGCCCCTCCAGGTGAAGGCAAACTGAGGCCTGCATTCTGCTGCCAAAGGAATGGACAAAAATGCATTGGCAATATCTGTAGTGGTAAAGCACTTTGCTGCCTTAGACTCCAGCTCGTACTGGCGTTTCAGCATGTCTGGAATGGCAAGTGCTCAGCAGTGGAGTCACTTCATTCAATGCACGATAGTCCACAGTCAATCTCCATTCTCTGTCAGATTTGTGCACAGGCCAGATGGGGTTGTTGAAGGGTGAGTGGCTTTTGCTGACCATCCCTTGGCTCTCCAGCTCATGGATCATTCTGTGGATGGGGATCATGGCTGTGCAGAGATTTATTAATAATTGGTTAGCTGAGAAAGGCCATACTGACATAATGCCGCTGGTTAAGCTGAAGGAAGAAAGTCAGCAGTCAGCAAGCTGAAAGGAAAGGTCAGCAGTGACCTTGCTGCAACATGAGGAGAGGGAGTAGAGATTATTCCTGAATATATCCTGAGAATATGTGAAAAGTATCAAAAGTAGAACCATAGGAATGCAGAAGTAGGCGTAGGTGCTGATATGTAACTGACCAATCCTGAGCTCAACTTTTGCAATATGTATGAAGCTCATTATTAACTGTATTTAACCTGCCGTACCGATCAATAAAATTTGGCCTGTGATGATCAAATTGATGTCTGGGTCTCCTTCCGTTGACAAATGGTGGAGAATGCGGGCAAAACCGAATCTCTGCCCTTTTTTCACGGATTAAAAGAAAAAGGGGATTACGCCACGGTCAAGGAAGTTGGGTTTGGGTCCTTGCAGCCGGGACGGTGCCGGAATTTGAAGCACCCTTAAGGTTCACAACGGTGACTTAAGCCAATACGTGTCTGCCGAAGCCTGGAGAGCTGCAACAGCGCGCGCTGATTAATAGGTATGGATAGGCAAGCGGCATATGATTTATTCGCTGCGTATTTAGAGCGGCGAGGGAGAAAAGGGATAGATTTAAAAAAGGAGTCACCAGGGTTATTAGCCTATGGCCATGCTAAGGGTATCTTTTCTAACCCTCATTGAGTTCATGAGCTAGCAGAGTGGAAGAAGTTTGGGGAAATACTGTGGGATACAGTGTTAGACGATGATAAGTCAGCAAAGAAATTAGGAAAGCTATGGCGGGTGGTGTATAACACGTTACTTCAGCAGGTCTCTGAGAGAAAGGCAGCAGAAAGGGCGACAGAAGCTCATAAGAGGAATATAGGGTATGGTTGTGAGGATGATCCCCTGGCACCTTCTGTAACTAAAATACTTATGCCTAAGGGTCCCCAGCAAAGTGGTGTGGAGGATTTTCCTATAGGCGCAGTGGAACCGTCTGCACCTTTCCTGTCAGAGGGGGAGGGCGAGTCGGATGGTGGGGGTAAGAGCAAACCAGCTTTGCCTCCGCCACCAGCTTCAGGCGGGTTGGATGGTGGGGGTGGGAGCAAGCCAGCTTCACCTCCGCCGCCAGCTTTGCCTCCGCCGCTTCCCCCCAGTGAGCCTGCTCCGGTTACAGCTTCGGCGGGGGGGCTGCTTCCCCCGTGCAAGCCGGCTCCAGCGGGGGAGTCGCTTCCCCCGCGCGAGCCGGCTCCGCTTGAGCCGGCTCCGGTTTCACTGTCAGGTCCAGCGGCGGGGCTGCTGCCCCCGCGCGAGCCAGCCTCTGCTTCACTGCCTTCCCCGTGCGAAAACTCGGTGTCTGTACCGAAGCACCGGCAGCATAGCACCCTTAAAGAGTCAGATCCCATCCCAGGGGCACACCGTGATCCATGGGGGGAGATGGCTAAACAAAGGAGGGAAGCTTGGGCTGCTTTGGCAAAAGAAGTAATGCAAATGGGGGATGGTGAAGCGGTGGAAATAGCCTCTAGTCTTGCATGTCCGGTAACATACACACCACAGTATGATGCACAGGGGAACCTTACGCATAATATAGCAGAATATACTCCCTTAGATTGGAAGCTGTTAACTCAGCTACGTTCTACGGTTAGTCAGTTTGGAGTAAAAAGTGAACCTGTTAGGCAAATGCTAGATTATCTTTTTAATACTCAGGTTTTATGTCCTAATGATTTAAGAGGAATAGTTCGGTTGATATTCACTCAGCATCAGCAGTTATTGTTTAATGCACATTGGCAAGCGTTGGTAAATGAGTCAGTTGCTGTACAACGAGCCCAGGGAGACCCATTGCATGGAGTGACAGTAGAGGAGCTGATGGGCTTAGGGGCATATTTGCGTACAGAGGCACAGATGATATCGGGAGCAGATAAACTTAAAAAGTCTATGAGGTTAGTGCGTGCTGCAATAGACATGGTTAAAGAGCCAGGAGGGTTACCGGCTTATATGGGTATTAAGCAAGGAAGGGAAGAATCATTTGGAAATTTTATTGATAGAGCAGCTACTGCCATAGATCGGGCTGGTGTCGCAGACTACATGAAGGGGGCGCTATTGAAGCAGTGGGCTTGCAAAATAGCAATCCAGCAACCCAGAGAGTGTTAGCTACTTTAGGGGCAAATCGGACTATTGAGGAAGCATTAGAGCGAATGGCATTAATGCCAACAGCTTCACAGGCATTTATAGCAGAAGCCTTAAAGGAATTAGGATATGGGTTGCAAAAGCAAGCAGAGTCTACTCAGAGTCAGGTGTTAGCTGCTCTTGCTCCTCTCCGAAGTAGCTCATTGGCAGTCACGCAAGGAGGTTCAAAACCATTTATCAAGTGTTACCGATGCGGCAACGAAGGACACACATGCCGAATGTGCCGAGCGACTGGTGTATGGTGTCAACACTGCCGATCCAGCTCCCACAACACTACGGCTTGTAGGCGCCGGTCGGGAAACCATCCGCGGGGCGCGCATCTCGGGGGCCGCGCCCAGACACAAGTTGCCGCTGTGACATCGGAGACACCAGCAGCTGCCATGACATCGCTGCCACCTCCTGTCTGCAACCCGCAACAACAGGGAGCCTCGGCTTGGATTTATCAGCAGCAGTAGACATCACACTATTGACGAACCGGCCTGAGAGGATACCAACTGGTGTAAGGGGCCCTCTTATATTAAATGGACAAACATGTGGAGCATTATTTCTGGGACGTTCCTCTACAACTATGTTGGGATTATTTGTTTTGCCTGGTGTTATCGATGCAGACTTTACACGGGAAATACAAATCATGGTTTATACCTTTTATCCTCCGATTAAAATTACAAAAGGACAACGCATCGCACAATTGGTACCACTATCACAAATGACATCGGGAATACAATCATTTACTGGGCAAACACGGAATGAAAAAGGCTTTGGTTCTACTGGTGTTACACTTTTAACTGTGGATTTACTAAATAGACCAAAGCAAAAAGCTGAAATTACTTATGGGCATCAAAGCATAACCCTTTATGGATTATTGGATACAGGAGCAGATACCAGCATCATTTCTCCAGAAGCGTGGCCACAACATTGGCCTCTATTTCCATCATCAAACATGCTCGCAGGAGTAGGAGGATTTACATTGGCAAGCAGATCGCCGTCTTTGTCTGTGTGCATTGAGACTCAACAGATATCTGCTGTGTTTTCAATTGTTCAACTGCCTCCTACAGTTTCCTGCTTAATTGGAAGGGACATTTTAACACAATTGGGAGTGGTGTTAACTAATCAGCACCCTTTGGGGTAATTGCCATTGCTTGGACTTTCCCCCTTCCACTCACCTGGAAAACGGATACACCGGTGATGGTTAAGCAATGGCCATTAAAAGGGGAGAGTCTTATGCATGCCCATGAATTGGTACAGGAACAATATACAAAAGGGCATCTACGACTATCCACAAGCCCTTGGAATGCACCAATTTTTGTAATTAAAAAGAAATCAGGGAAATATCGTCTAATACATGATTTGAGGGCTGTAAATGACCAAATGGAACCAATGGGGGCCTTACAGCCTGGTCTTCCAAATCCAGCTATGATTCCAGAACACTGGCCACTTTTAATTATTGACCTAAAGGATTGTTTTTTCTCTATTGGCATGCATCCTGATGATATGAAGAGATTTGCTTTTACTGGAGAACCGGATAAAAGATTTGAATGGACGTCTCTTCCGCAGGGCATGCGCAACTCCCCCACTTTATGTCAGCTTTATGTTGATGCTGCATTACAGCCACTACGTCGCAAATGGCCAGCAACTATAATATATTATTACATGGACGATATTTTGTTTGCACAGCAACAGCCATTCTCCTCTTTACAGATTAACATAATTAAAAATACTCTTGCTGCATATTCACTTGTTATTGCTACAGAGTAAATTCAGACTACAAGGCCCTGGAAATATTTGGGATGGACTCTGATGGATCAAATAGTAATACCACAAAAACTGGAATTACAATTGGACATTAAAACTCTACACGATGCACAGAAGTTGCTGGGAGACCTACAGTGGCTGAAGCCTATTGTGGGAATACCAAATCATTTATTAGAAACCCTACGGCCTTTGTTAAAAGGCGTGGACCCTACTACTCCTGTACACCTGACAAAGGAGCATCATCTTGCTTTGCAGCAAATTAGTAACTGTGTACAGCAAGGGTATGTGTCTCGTCGACAACTCGACCACCCCATTGACCTTATTATCTGGAATAGCCCTTGCCACTTGCTTGGTGCTCTCTCTCAGTTGCAAAAGAAAACGGGGGAGATACGGGTTTTGGAATGGTTGTCACCACCACTACAGCATAAGAAAACAATATCTTCAAAAATTGAACAATTGGCTGCATTAATCAAAAAGGGGCGTCTCAGAATTCTTGAAGTGGATGGTAGAGAACCTGCTACTATTAGATTGCCTATGGAAAAGGAAACCTTGGACTGGTACTTGATTAATTCAAAGAATTTACAAGAAGCATTATTGATGTCACCTGCTAAAGTAGAGACTAGTAAATTAGTGCCTAGAGTTTTGCAATGGATGACAGAATGGAACTGGATCACTCGACCTTTGAGAGAAGAACGCCCCATAGAAGGAGCTATTACAGCTTTTATGGATGCAGGAAAGAAATCAAGGTGTGCTGCTGTTACCTGGCAAGAAAAGGGACAATGGAAGCATCAAGTCCTCACAGAAGACCCTGCAGATAGCTTACAAACTTTGGAATTGTTAGCAGTAGTATGGGCGGTGTCCAACTCACAGGAGCCTTTAAATGTGGTCACAGACTCTATGTATGTTGCAGGAGTAGCCAAATGAATAGAGGAAGCAGCAATTAAGGAAGTGAATAATAAACGATTGTATGAGTTACTGATACAGTTAAGGAAGGCTTTACGAGAAAGAAATGCAGCATATTCTGTGATTCATATTAGGAGTCATAAGTGGTCTGAAGGTTTAGGAGAAGGGAATGAACGTGCAGATAAATTGGTTACTCTACCCATTGATAATTCTTGTCCTATTGACAAGCACACATTGGCCAGAGAAGCACATAGTAGATATCATCAAAATGCAAGAGGTTTAGCAAAACACTTTGAGCTGAGTTTATCAGAAGCCAAGGCCATTGTCAGAGCATGTCCAACATGTAGTTATCATAATGGTGGAATAGGTCTAGGCATCGGGGTTAATCCTCGAGGTTTAGAAATAAATGAGAAATGGCAAATGGATGTTACACACATAGCCAGATTTGGTAAAGTCAAGCATGTGCACGTCACCATAGATACATATAGTCATTACATATGGGCTACGGCTCAAGCAGGAGAGAAAGCTATACATGTTATCAGACACCTGTTAAGTTGTTACGCTGTCATGGGAGTTCCAAAGAGTATCAAAACCGATAATGGTCCAGCTTATGTAAGTGCTAGGGTCCAGAAATTTTTGAATCAGTGGTCTGTTAAGCACGTGACAGGTATTCCACACTCTCCTACTGGACAAGCAATAGTAGAAAGAGCAAACGGTACCCTTAAGCAGTATATTGAAAAACATCAAGATTTGGCAGATCCACAAGCATGTTTGGCTAAGGTTTTGTATGTGATTAACCATTTATGCATTTTTGGGGAAGATGATACCCCTCCTGCAATGAAACATCATCCAAGGTCAGGTCAGGAAAATACTAAGGAAACAGAGGTCTGGGTTAAGTATAAGAATCCAAGTACAGGATTATGGGAAAAACCTGCAAAAGTATTATATTGGGGTCGGGGGTATCTTTGTGTTTCCTCACCTACAGGGCCTTTGTGGGTGCCTGCTAAGTGGACTAAACCTGTTTTTGATGCAGCCTCTGGTGGATCGCCTCACGGAGGAGGACAGGGAGCGACTGGGGAAGAAACTGCTTTTAGTCCTACAACCACTACTGTTACAATTGAAGGGGTACTCGGAAGCGGTGGACAGAGCACTGACACGTCACTATCGGACAGCCCAGGAGCTGATTGGTTTTATTGACTCATTATCAACTTTTCGCTTAATGAATCCAGTGAAACTACATTGTCTTGACTGTCACAATCCACATTGTGCTGCCTGGATAGCTCTACGTTGTGGGGGTTGTGAAAGAACTTTTCGGATAGAACAATCATTATTGTGGGATTTGTGATGTCATACTTGTGAACACGAGCACACGTGGGGTAAAAGTTGGCAAGATGTATTAAGGAGACAAACAGGGCAAAACGCATATATAGCTTTAAATCTTTATGAGTCCCCTGAACAGAAAATTCTTGCTTATTATCGATGGGAGGTACAATGTATTGTGAATAGAATTAAGGTTCAAAGTAAATCACACATAGTTTCTCTAAGGTGTACCTTTAACACAGCATTCAATTGTAGGACCCTTCAAAGGGGATCCTGATAGAGCATTAGATTGCTGCATTGACAAGTTGCAAAAATTGAGTTTGCAAGTGGCAGGACCAGTAAAATCAGGAGCAGCAATATTGAAGACAGACAAGAAAAAGAAGGCAAAAAGGGAACGATCTCATTTGAGCAAGGATATCAGTGATTGCTAATTAATTTTCTATGATTAGGACAATTTTACAGTTGTGGGACCCTCGGGAGGATATAGTTGTTGAGGAAGATAACGAACAAGAACTACGATTATGAAATAAGATACACCTTGTATTAAAGAAAGAGCTTGAACTATTAGCCTCATATAGTAAAAAGGCTGAAGAGGCTTTGCGATCACCACCATTGAATTGGTTGCATTGGGTTGAAGAACCAGATTTTCATACTGGTCCTTACTTACATTCACTTCCTTGTTATGTTTGCAAAAGGGATAAAGATAAGTGCTATGCATGGATAGCTTTGCATTGTGCAGATTGTAATCAGGTTTATTGGTATTCACAGAGGTCAGTAGACTATTTATGGTGTGCACCTTGTTTTGGAAGGTGAATTCGAAATTTTATCTGGGTTAGAGCTCTTGAACAAAGTACTGGCCTGCCAGGACGGACAGGATTACAGCTTTTTCAGAGTGCAGAACAAGTGGTTATAGCATATCTTAGGTGGAAGTTGCGGGAAATACTTAAAATATTTGAAATTAATAAAGCCTCACGCATCATAGCAGCTCGCTGTAAAGCTGATTTGCCTTCAAACTTACCTCATGCTATACCTGTGAGCAAGGATGCTGATTTAGAATTAGATCAGTATATTCAAAAATTGACTCAGCCTTACAATAGACAATCTAGCAAACTAGGGAAAAGACAACGAAGAAAAGAAAAACAAAGCAAGCAGGAAGAAAAATGAGGTTTGTTCTTGTTATACTGCTCAATGCTGTAGCAAGTGAAGCAGTAGGAATATCACACTTTAGTCAACCAAGAGAAAATTTATGGATGACACTTGCTAATCAAACTAACCAATCATCACATTGTCTTAGTCTTGGAGGAGTCACTAACCCATTTCTAGCATGCCTGGTGGGACTTCCGGTGTGGTCTCCTGGAGAATTTTGCAGTTTGATAAATAATCGAACCTTATGTATGTCTAACATGTCAAACATCACAGTGTCAGTGCAACAAGGGTATACTGCAAGTCAGAGTGATGGCTATCATCAATGCTTACTAATCCAATCACTTAACACCTCTTTGCATTCTCCTCCTGAGGAATTAGATCTTTTTGGAAGTACAAACGCCAGTATGTCTAACACTACAGATGGCGGATGGTTTAGCTTCAAATTTTCAGATGCTCAGAATTTAAATCAACCTAAAGAAACATGGGCCACTCTAGATTCATCCCTGAATGTGAGTGAATTCTCTCAGCAGAATTACAGTCAATGTAACGGCACAAATATCACGGCACCAATGAAATTACCCACAGGAATATTTTTGATTTGTGGAGACAGGGCGTGCAATGGTATACCAGCTAAACCACAGGGTGGACCCTGTTATTTGGGAAAATTGTCATTGTTTCACCCTAATGTGTCCTTGCTAATGCAGCTGAGTCAAAATTCAAACAGGAAAAAACGTAGCATACATGATTTAGACTGCAGCCAGATAGGAGAACCACAGTTTTGGGGCACATTCAAACAAGTGGTGGTTTCAACTATCTTGCCAGGAGGATCTGCCAATAAAGCTATGAATTTAGCAAAACAATTAGGATGCTGGGCAAAGGATGAGCTGAACAAGACATGACAAATTCTAGACATGGTAACCGCAGATGTGCAAAGTGTTAACCATGCTGTTTTGCAAAATAGAGCTGCTGTAGATTTTTTGCTCTTAGCACAAGGGCATGGATGTGAAGAGTTTGAGGGAATGTGTTGTATGAATCTGTCTGATCATTCGGTGTCCATTCACACTAAGATAAAAGAATTGCAACAGGGACTTCATAAGCTCAAGGAAGAAGAAGGTTTAGGAATTGACGAAAGGCTTAAAGGCTTAGGACTTGGACCATGGCTGAGGAACCTTGTGATCTATGCTATAGGACTTCTGGGTGTAATTTTACTATTTTTGCTTATTTTGCCTTGTATCTTTAACTGTATTCAAAACATGGTCTGTCGTACAACAGCAAAAACATGGCAAACTAATCTCCTTGCTCAAGGAGAAAACAGGGGAAATGTGGAGAGATTTATTAATAATTGGTTAGCTGAGAAATGCCATACTGACATAATGCCGCTGGTCAAGCTGAGAGAGGGAAGTCAGCAGTCAGTAAGCTGAAAGGAGAAGTCAGCAGTCAGTGACCAATGACAGGCAAGGACAGAATGCCCTTGCCGCAACATGAGGATAGGGAAGAGAGATTCTCCCTGAGAATATGTGGAAAGTATCAAAAGTATAACCATAAGAATGCAGAAGTAGGCGTAGTTGCTGATATGTAACTAACCAATCCTGAGCTCAACTTTTGCAATATGTATGAAGGTCATTATGAACTGTATTTAACCTGCTGTACTGATCAATAAAATTGGGTCTGTGATGATCTAATTGATGTCCTGGTCTCCTTCCGTCGACAGATGAGGGGGGTAGTGAGGACAGTGGTTGTGACACCTAGAAGGTCCCTGGTAATAGCCTGTATTTTTACAATTCTGTTGAAAATACCTGATTTCCCCACATTTAATGCAACGTAATTTTTCATGTATATGTCAGGGAATAACTTGGGTAGCTACTAGCACCATAAATGCACCCTGACTGGTAGCCTTATCTAGGCTGGCATAAAGGTGTTAGGATGCCCTAAGGGTGCATGCCTCGACCATTTGTGGAATGGTAAGTTTTGGGGGAAGTGACATGAGGGATGAGAGAAGGACAAAAATGCACTGACATGCAAGGCTTTGGGTTTAGTGGCCTGTGGGATTTATGCCCTTTATTAGAGGCCAGGTTCCCTGGTGCACTCAATTCCTGCCTCTTCCTGAAATTTCTTTGCTGGGGGAGGAGCTCAGCAGTGCTGAAAGCAGAGGCCTGTCCTTTGTGTTCCCTTTGGGATGGCAGTGGAAGTGCCCTGAGTCCACATTCAGACGCACCTCCATGGCTTCTCATGCCACAACACCAAAACTAAATGTGCAAGGTGGCTTCTTTGAATGACATTTAGTCCTTTGAAATATCTGCAGCAAGTGGTCTGAAACTGCTTTCTGAGCCTGCTCCTTGGGATCAGCTGTGAGGGGCTGAGGGCTGGTCTGAGCCCGGTGCTGTGTCCAACTGGGAGCAGGCCCACAGACTCACCTGCAGAGCAGTGACTGCCAGTGACCCTGGAGATCTCACCTGCTCTGCAACCACCTTTTTAAAGGTGCTGTAAACATCAGCTGGTGCTGACTTTCCCCTTGGACCCCTTGGTTTTGTCACTATGGGGAATTTCTTTCCTGAAGCCCGTGGGATTTCCCCCTGGCAGCTGTGATGAGGATGCTCAGGGAGTGTGGGGCTTTGGGGGCAGCTGCCCGGGCAGGGCCTGAGCTCAGGGCCCTGTTGAGCCCACGGCCCCAGCAGCAGCAGCAGCAGCAGCCACAGGGCCCAAAGCCCCGTGCCCCCAGCCCAGCACAGGCGGCCCTGTCCCTGCAGCTGTCACCTGAGTGGGGCCCAGGGCCAGTGGCCACTGCCAGCAGCAGGAATGCGGGCAGGGTGAGGATTCCCTGGCTTGGCTTTTGTCTCTTGAAGAATGCGAGCTCAGGGCAGGGGAGAGCAGGCTGGAAAGCAGAGGCCGGAGCGTTTGGAGGCTGCAAGCCTTAAAGATCAGCCCCTGCAGCAGCCCAGATGCAGGTGCCCCTGTTGCCAAGGCTGTGGTGGCCTTCAGAGCGTGCAGGTGGATTTTGAATGCCTGTGGCCTGCTGCCTGCTCTGGGCCCAGGAGTCCCTGTGGCTCCCGCAGGAAGGGTGGCTGAAGGTTTGCTGCCTGCTTTGGTGGCATGGCTGCAGGGGCCAGTGCTGTGAGAGCCCCCTGGGTGAGAGCTGGTGAGAGCTGAGCTCTTGGGGACAGCGCTGTGCCCCAGGGCAGGAAAAGCAGCAGTGCCCAGTGCCAGGAGTGGTGTCAGTGGGAGCCCCTGTGCACAGGGACCCCCAGCCCCAGGGTGGCTGTGCCAGCACCCCAGGGACCTCCAGCCCTGCAAAGTCAGATCACGAGGAACCCACAAGTGTGCAAACGCTGCCTGTGCCCAAAAGAATGGAAAAAAGTAGAGATATTTTAAATAGAAACAGTATTTATTTGCTGAAGATCGGCAAAAGTTTGTATTTACAGAACATGTTTCATTATAACAATCCTTATAACAACAACAATGTACAGTAGATATTTACATGGGATCCGATGGACTAACAATCTTCAAAACATATTTACAGAAAACTTCTAACGTACTGAACGTATTTACAAGAAAGTTCCAAATTCCAAAACGTATTTACAAAGGCATTGGATCTGTGCCATCGTCTGCATCAGTCCTGGAAGAAAGGAAGCAGCAGGGCTGGACTCAGCTGCCATCACTGGACCCAGCAGGGCTGGGAGCTGGGCCTCAGGGGCTGGGCTGGGGCTGGCAGGGCTGGCGTGGCCCCAGGCATCGCAGGGCAGGCCGGGGCTGGTGCTTGTGCCACCACAATCCAGGCCCCCTGTGGGCACCAAGTCCCTGAGCAGGGCCATCCAGCCCAGCCCAGCCCAGCCCCAGCCTGGCATCAGGGGACCCCATGTGCCTGGGCAGGGTGTTGGAAGCAGCTGCCTGTCTTACCTGTGGGGCTCCATCTTCATCCAAGACCATGGGCTCCTCCTCATCATCCTCATCGACCTCCATGTCCTCGGTGTTATCCTCCTCATCAACCTCCATGTCTTCTATGTTGTTCTCCTCCTCTACTTCCATCTCTTCCACAGGATCTTCCTCGTCCACCTCCATCTTCTCCTCCCCCTCCAGCACCATGTCCACTTCCATCTCCTCCACGCTGTCTCTGGCACTCTGCAAGGGGCAGGACAATCGCCCAGTAGACTTCCTGTCCATCACCATCCATTCCCACATGGCTGCAGCCTGCCCAAGCCGGGTGCCCCCTGCCTGGGCTGGCACTGTACCTCCACTGGCACAGCAGCGCACATCCTGCCGGGATTGGTGCTCCAGAGCGTAGGTAGCAGGAAAAGCCCAGGCAGCAGCAACAGCTCAGTAGTGAGGGGCAGAGCACACAGCGAGTGGCAACTGACCCTGGGCAGCCAGTGAAGTGCCTGCTGTGCTCGTTTCCAGGTCCTGGACGTTCCACCTGGAACCCTCTGGGAGCTGTGATGTCACTGAAATTTCAGGGCTGCTGCGCAGTGGGAGATGGGGATGGCAGAATGATCAAATCCTTGAATGGTTTGGCTTGGAAGGGACCCTAAAGATCATCGGGTTCCAAGCTGAGCAACCTCCCAGCACACCACGTTGCTGTGGCCCCTGTCCCACCTGGCCTTGGATGTTGCTGGGGATGGGGCATCCACATCCTCTCTGCACTGGTCCCTGTGTCAGGGACAAGCACCCTGACAATAAAGAACTTCTTCCCATCATCAAATCTCTTCCACCTCTTGCATTTTGATCCCATTCCCCCGTGTCCTGTAACTATAGTTCTTCACAAAGAGTCCTCTCCTACTTCCCTGTGGGTCAGGCTGTTCCTGCAGGGTCACAGGTGTGGCTGAACCTGCAGATAGGAGAGAGAAGCCAAGCTCCCAAATGGGGAAAGTGACAAGAGAGATGAGAGTAGGAGGAAAAAGTAGAGACATGCAAGGCATTGGTTTGGGTGTGCTGTGGGATTCATGCATTTTATTAGAGGCCAGGTTCCCTGGTGCACTCAGTTCTTGTGTGCCAGCCTCCCCACTGCCAACCTCTGTGAGTGACCTGCACTCCCAGAGCTGGGAGCATGCTTGCCTAAACTGCTGGTGAATGAGGCTGTAAAGGGATCTTTGTGTGGAACTCAAAACACTGTGGTTTTCCCTGAAGAGGGTCCAGGGAGGGAGATAAAATGGGTCTGGGGACACAGGGTTTTATATGGCGTGGGAAAGCAGGGTAGCATTGCAGTAAGCCAGGACCCATAGGGGACTAGAGAGGGGAGAACATTCTAGAGGGAGTATATATAAGGAAAATGCAGCAGTTGAACTGGGTAATGCCAACAAAAGCTGCTGCATCACCATGAGCCTGCGAATGCCCATGGGTGTCACCATTGCATTCAGAGGCTTGCCTCTCTTCGTCACTTTACCCTGAGGTATTACAGTTGCAATGGTAGGCCCCTTGGCCCTCACCTCTCCCTCCTTTTTGTTTTCTATAAAGAAGGCTTCTCTCATAGAGGTTTGCAGGAATTTAGCAAAAAAAGGATAAAATTACCAGCACAATGAATACAATAAACAAAGTCCACAAAACAGTCTTTACTAGAGATGATAGCCAGCTTTTGATCCCCCAGTGTTTGAAAAGTCCACTGAAACAGTCGTTGTTGCCTTCTGTCTGGATCTTGTTTCCTTGATCTTTTAGCAGCTGGATGCTCTGATATACTGACTCCCACTGTGACAGCAGGTTGAAAAAACACATATCTTTAAATGCCTGTCAGCCATGGCCATGGACAAGAAATTGTGGCTTGTCTATGGAAGCACCCAGCTGAAGGCACGCGGCTCAGTGAGGAGCATCCAGATTCCTGCTGCAGCGGCAACGAACGGCAGCATCCTCTGACTTTAGCTCATGTAGTATCTGGAGGCTTGGGTGGCCTACAAGTGAACAGATAAAGAGAGTAGAAGGTGAAACGTAAGTTCTGGTCCCACTAAACTTTCTCTTCTGTATGCCAAGGGTGTGAACACAGCTTATCAGAAGAATCATATATCAATGCTAAAATATAGTTTTTACTAACTTTAAGTCATACATCGAGGTCGTGGTTTGAGAGGAAGTGAGTTTTTTGGGATGGTGTGGTCACACCAATGGGTACTCAAATTGAATATTGGCACATGGTGCGGCCACTGGGGACATGGATACGCCTCTGAGAACACAGGAGTTAAAAGCAGAGAACTCCCAGGGGAAGCTCTCTTGGGTTCTGGCAGGGAAAAAAGGTCAGACCTCCCCTGCCATCTGGGCAGGGGAGGGGAAGCCATGCAGCCAGGTGAGGAAGGTCTGGCCCCGAGGATGGAAGAGTGGAAGTGTTGAAGAGCACCGAGAGGCATCGAGCAGCCCCCCACCCCCAGGAGAGAGAGAGAGAGAGAGAGAGAGAGAGAGAGAGAGCGCCAGCCTGTGTCTGTGACTGTGCTACCTTGAAACTTGACAACGTGTGCCCGCAGCACGGATGAGAAAGAAAAGGGAGGGAGGGGGGTGCAGCAAGAAGGTGTCCGGCTGCTGTGGGACTACTGGGCAGGCAGAGCCCGAGATTTTAACCCTTATTTTGGACAATGAAAACTTTGCAGAACAGTAACCTTCCTAGAAGAGAGATAGAGATGAAACAGAGGAAGAAATGGGCAAGTGTGATGAAAGTTCCTGCAAGTGAAAGATGTCAGAAGAGCGGGGAAGAATCTTAGGTGAGAAGAGATGATGCAGTGGGCTTAGCTGGACTTTTCTTGTATAGCCCTGGACAGAACCATGTTTCCTGTGACACAGAGACTGCATCCAGGGGGAGACAATGGCTCAAAGCCAAGAGGGTTAAGTGATGAGATACCTTGGCCCCAGGGGGTGAAATCTGGGGGGGACAGGTGTCCCCAAAGTGAGAGATTGTGCTCTTTTTGGACCGGGACAAAGCATCTTTAAAAGGAAAACCCTAGAAGCAGCTCTGGTCCATGTGCAGTGGTGAGAGCACTGGACATGGAAGGAAGAGGTCACGATGGCAGATGTTCTCCAGGCAGTGCCACGAGTGACATGGGAACACATGTCTGGGAATCCATAAAAATCAGAGAGTTTTAGGAAGGTTGTAAAAAGGACAGGCTGCAGAAACAGCAAGAATTGTGAAATGCTAAAGCAGCAGAAGAAGATATATAAGCTCTAGCGAAGACAATAGGGCTGTGTAATGGGCCTGTTAAGTTGCAATAAGTTTATTTATTATATATCTAGAAGGTTATGCTTATGAATACAGCTTTACTCATTGTCTCTTACAAACGAGCCATTGTGTTGGAGAATCGGCCTCTATTGTTTTAAGCAAAGCTTTGTGTGTTTAAGATGATTGGATAGAACTACTGTCGGTATGCTTTTGCTCTATGTAATTGGCTGAGATGCATTTATGGTATGTTGTAACATTACGTTTCTTTGGCCTGCTGCCTGGTCAGCGAGCTGTACGTATCTTTCCATTGTCATAACCATGAAATGAGAATGATGCTGAAAACATAAAAAGCTCTAGACACCGATCAAAGCAGCCCCATCCTGTTCGCGTCTGTATATAAACTGCCAGCGTATCAAACACGAGGTTTTGACGGTGTTTCCTGGGAAAGCCTATGGCAGAAGGACTCCTCTCCTCTTGCTGAACAGAGAATAGATTATCTAAAGGGTGGTGATGGACCAAGAGTTGGTGATCTGAGGGATGGATATATTGGAAATTTGGTGCGGGGAGGAGGAAATGCTTTTGGAAGGTTTTCATTTTCCTGTGTGTTTCTTTTTACTTGTAGTGTCGTTAATAAACTTTTCTTTTCTTTATTTCTAAGTGGGGGCCTGCTTTGCTTATTCCTGGTCACATCTCACAGCAGAAACCAGGGAGAGTGTATTTTCATGGGGGCACTGGCTTTGTGCCAATGTCAAACCATGACATATATATATATATAATAAAAAAATAAATCAAGCCTTCTGAAATATGGAGTCAAATCCTCATCTCTTCCCGCATGCAAAGACCCCTTCGACCACCATCACATGTGCCCTGGCTGCAGGCTAGGCACGTGTCCTGCCCTTCTGCTCTGTGCCAAAGGCAGCAGGGATGGGCAGCTCTGGGCACCGGTCTGAGCACGGCCAGCACGGCCTGGGCACCGCGGGCGGCTGGGACAAGGGCACAGGAGCCCTCAGCTGACGGGCGGTTTCTGCTTTCTCTCCTTGCAGCTGGGCTCTGCGGGTGCTGAGGCTGCTCTGGGCTCTGCCAGGGCTCTGCTAGAGCTCAGCAACAGGCCGGAATCACCCAAAGAAGAAATGGTGTGACCTGCAGCACAGACTTGCTTGAGCATTTTGGCAACGCAGCTCAAGTTTGTAGAGTGTACACCTCCAAGGGAAAACATGACACCCATCAAAAAATAAACTTGTTCAGTAACTTCTGAAATGAAACCAATCTGGCATGACCCCAAATGACATTTTTCAGCTTGCTGAAGCTGTAGCTCAGTCCTTCTCTGAACAGTTCTCTCCCCCCCCACCTGCCTTTTACTTCCTAACTGCTCTCTCTTTTCCCGCAGTGAGTTCCCAGCCCACTGCGGTCTCCATCACACTGTTGCCTTCCTTGGTGCCCCTCACCACAAGGAAGGCTGAGCCCCAGGCTTAGGGACTCATCCTGTCACTGGCTGAGGAGCAGCAATGTCTCAGAGGTCCAGTGGGATTTTAGTGTCATTCAGAGCCACTCTCCAGCCCTCAGCTCTCCTCGCTGCTGAGCTCCCACTCCCTTTTCCTCGTCCTTGCAGCAGGATGAGCTCTGTGAATCCCCTTGAGCCTCCCCACCCTTCCCAGTCCACACACCCTCCTCCGTTAGGGTGAAGTTGAAGCTTCTCTGTCTCCTGTGGCACACCAGTCCAGTGCCCTGTGCAGGGAGCCCCAGCCCCAGAGCACAGCACACAACAGTGCAGTCCAGACTGGAGCAGCTGCTCTGCAGCCCTGGCTCGGCTGCTTGTGGCAAGGGAATGCTCCTTGTTCCCAGCTGTCCCTGCAGGATGGCCCCATGGCAGAGCCCAGCCAGGCTCCCACTGCAGCCCCTGGAGCTTGGGGCAGACAGTGCTCCCAGAGCTGAGGTTCCCGGGGAGCACCCAGAGCTGTGCCTTGCACTCTGTGGCAGTGTGTCACAGCACAGGCTGGCTCGGGCTGTGTGAATGTACCAGCCCTGGTTTGACTGCCAGGGGCCTCGCCCAGTCACATCTCTCCCAGGGCTGCAGCATTTCACTGGCCAGAATCTGACAAGGCATAGAGATCAGAGCAATGAAATTATCCAGACTGGGTTTTTCAAAGGCCCTTTAGAAGGAAGGGCTTGAGAATAAACACTCTCTGTTTGCCACGTGAACATCGGGGTGAGTGCTCTCTCTGTCTCCAACCCACTCTCCCCCAGCCAACGTTACATCCACCCACTCCCTCACACATCCCCACCGTGCCTTCCCACTGCCGTGTCCTGTCAGGGCTTCCCAGCCCCTCGTCCCTTCCTGGCCCTGTCCTCTCAGGCTCTGCCCCAGCCCCGCCAAGCTGCCTGGCAGCAGTGCCGCAGCCCCACAGCAGCTCCAGAGCAGCCCCATCCAGAGGCACCTGGGAGCCCTCAGCAATCCAGCCAGCAGCACACGGGCAGGAGGACACGGATGGCGCTTCCTGCTTGGCACAGGGCTTGTGGCCATCTCCAGGCACTGCTCTCACAGGGATCCCCGCAGCCCTGGCCCCTGCCCAGCCGCTCTGTCACCAGCACAAAGGCTTCAGCAGAACCACCACAGGCCAAGGGGCTTCTGGCCATTTTCCTTTGCCCACTGCACGCCTGGGCAGCTTGCTGAGCCCAAGCACCCTTTTCGCCCTCTTCCCTTATGCCCTGCAGACCCTGGGCAGCAACACAAAACTCTTGGGAGTCTGGTATTATAACACACTCTATATTTATATACTGAAGAAAAAACAAAACGAAGAAAAGAAAAAGAACAATCTTAAGGAAATGAAAAATTCCTGCTGGCTCAGGTGACCCAAGCAGACAGACCCTCTTGGATCAGCTCTCTGCAGAGCTCCAGCAGCGCAGCCAGCTGAGCCCCGACAGACGAGGCCGTGTCCTCCATGTCCAGTGGAGATGATCTTGCATCCTCTGGAAGACGGAATATCGCTCACTCTGCAGTGCTTGGAGGACATACAATATTTCAAGTGCCAGATCTGATACGGCACAGCTGATGTCCTCTGTCAGGTGTTCAAGGGCTGAAAGAGAAAGGAACAGAGCCATGGTCAGATCCCGGATCTGCGGGGAGCCGAGGAGAACCCCCTGCCAGGGCCACCCCAGCTGGATCTAGCCATGGCCAGTAGGGAGCAGGGACCAACGGGAGCAGCCCAAAGCTGCTGGCCACGAATCGCCAAGGTGGCCCTGAGATCTCTGTGTGCTCTGCCCACGCTGCCCCTGCTCCGCACAGGGAGCAGAGCCCTCCACAGCTGGGGCAGGGCTTGCAGCTCCCCCAGCAGCCCCCGCTGCCAGACCGCTGCCCTCACTCACCATTGCAGATGAGCCAGAGCTCTTCCTTCTTCCCCCTCAGGTGCTGCGCGGCCATGCCTGTGAACACAGAGCCTGTCACGGCGCCAGCAGCACAGCTCCCTGCCAGCGGCGCTGCCGGCTGCACTTGCTCTGCAGCTGCCTTGACCAGATTTGCAGGACTCTTAGCACCACGTTCACTCAAGTCCAGGAACTCGAGGACCTGAAAGGCACAGGGCAGTGACAGGGACCCAGCCAGCAGGAACCCGGAGCCACACAGGGCTGGGCCCAGGCAGCAGCACAGGGCATGGGCACCGTGCCAGGCAGCTGCGGCTCTGAGAGGGCAGAGAGCTGGGAGGGCCAGGCAGTGCTGGCCATCAGGCTCACCTCCACAAGGAACGCCAGGGCAGGCAGCTCCCAGCGTGGCTCCTGTGTGCTGAGCAGCCGGAGCAGGTAGCGAGCGATCCGGGAACACAAGGGGATGGAGACACAGCACATCTCCCTGGCAAGAGGAAAAGGAACCAAGGCTGTGGACCAGGGGGACAAACCTCTGCCAGGAGTGACTCACAGAGGTCTGGTCTTTCCCCAACATCCTGCAAGGGGCCCTGGGCTATTTGGGAGGCAGCTCCTGGTGGGCACCCTCCTCTCCCAGCCTTTTCCAATCTGCTTGGCCGTCCCTTGGTGACAAGGCCCTCTGGCCCACAACCTCAGGGACTGTGTGGAGCTCCCTGGGCAAGGAGCACAAATGTCAGAGGCAGTGAGGAGAACGGGGTCTCACCTGGCCAGCAGACCCACTGCATAGTGATGGGTGTCAGCACACAGCAGTGTGTCCCAGTCACAATTGCGTTCCATTGCCACCACCACATCCTCGTGCTGCATTCTGCAGAGCCCGGACTTCAGGGTCCTCACTTCAAATCTGCGTGCACAGCAAAGCCCAGGTCATGCTGGGAGCACCGGCTCCTGGCCAGGGACATGGCAGAGACAGGAGGAGTGGGATGGAGCACTTGTTGGGGCTGGTGGCAAGGCCGTATTCCTCCTGGCATTCCTTCCAGAATGCTTCAACCTCCTCGGGCATATCCAGCTGAAAAACACTTTGGAGAGCAGATGTACAAAGAAGCGAGGGAAATACACTGTCACCATATGTGGGACACAGGGCATCTGGAGGATCTTCCACATCACCACAGTTGCCTGCAAAGGACAAAGCCCCCTGAGACAGGGCTCAGTGCTGAGGTGTCCGTGTGGCAGGGCCCGAGCAGGGGAGGGAGAGGCTCAGACACACACAGGGGGAGCACGGGGCCTGGTGGGCCTGAAGCTGCCCCTGGGCCGGGTTTCAACCCAGCACCTGAGGCAGGGAGATGCAGTGGGGGAAGGAGGATGGAGAGCTGCTGGAGAGGCAGCCTTGGGGCCAGCAATGGCCAGGTACAGAAACTCACAGCCAGGACAAAGACACCCGTTTTGTCCCCATCGGAGGTGCACGTGCTGTGCTCTGGCCAGCTCCCCAGCACATCCAGGAGTATCAGCAGTGCCGGCTCTGCAGTCCTGGGCGAGCACATGATGCTCTTCCACATGGTCAAAGCAGCTCTGTGGGGTTAGAGCTCTGTCTCAGGGGGGTCTCAGACACAGCACTGTGGCCTGGGCAGCAGTGGGGACCTGAGCTGGCTGCCAGCTCTGCCTGTGCCCATTGCCACTCGCCAGCAGCACCCAGGCAGCCCAGCCCTGTGGGAACAGGCCCCGGCGGGGCAGCAAGGGAGCACGGCAGCAGACTCAGGGGCTGACATGCTAGGGCTGGCCAAGGGAGCAGCCAGAGGGCCCTGGAACTCTCTGTTGGTCAGACGCCTGGGACAGGCTGTACAGGCTGATGGGCTGGTGAACTCTGAGCCCTCTGGGCAGGTTGGCCCCATATCTGTCACAGGACGGGGCCACACGCAGGAGCGTCATGACCACGTCAGCGGGCTGTGCTTCAGTGAGATCCAGCAGGGTCCTGTTCAGCCTGTGCTCAGCAAACTGATTGGCCAGGAGCCACTGGTGGATGTACCTGACCAGGGCAGGAACCTGGAGAAGGCACAGGGAGACTTGGAAAGCTGCCAGAGGGAGGGATGTCCCCAGCTTCCCCAGAGAAGTGCTTCCCTTCCCACCACACTGCCATGGCCTCAAAGAATTACAGTGACCAACAGGCGTGGCTTGGGACATCAAGCAATTCCTGGGAGGATCAAACCCTGGCCACAGGCTGCTTTTCTGCTTTGAATTGGAAAAGCCCTCCTCTACGAGTATATCGAGCAGGGCAGCACTGGTCTTGGTTTTGAAGATGTGCGAATATGCTCTGCGCCCAGTGCCCATGAGGCTGGCCTCTTCCTCCCGAATTCTCCTCATGAATTGGCAAACCAGCTGTAGGAGAAGGGCAAGAAGCCAGGGATGTTGCAGGGAATGCTCCAAGCATGGTGCCAGCAGGCCCAGCCCAGGTGGGGATGGCTGCAGGTACCTGGGCTGTTCTGCTGAAGAGGCCACGGGCGGTGTCCTGCTCTTGTATGCACTGCAGGGCTGCACTTGGCAAAGAGCGAGCGCAGCCAGAGCTGAGGGGCTGCGGGAGGGGCTGCGGGAGAGGCTGGAGAACACAGCCCAGCTCTGCGCTCCCCAGGCAGGGACAGTCCCGGGATGGCTCAGGGGATGGAGCACGGCCCCTGCAGGGTGTCTGCCCAGCCCCTCTTCTGTCCTGTCCATGGGCATGTCCCCAGAGAATGGGATGGGATGCAATGGGATGGTATAGGATGCAATGGTATGCAATGGGATGGGATGGGATGGGATGGGATGGGATGGGATGGGATGGGATGGGATGGGATGGGATGGGATGGGATGGGATGCAAAGGTGCCAAGTTGGCTGCAGGCACCAACCCTGTGGCTCAGCTCTGGCACTCACCCTCCTGCGGCAGCTCAAGTGGCACCACCTCTTCTGTCTCCTGTGCTGGGGCAGCTCCAGGGCCTTCTTCCTCCTCTTCCCCCCAGGCAACCTTGGGCACTTTCAGGGGTCTCTACTCCATGATAATGACTGGATTTGTGAGGACACCTGCAGAAGAGAAGCCTCGGGAAGGCCACATGTCACCAAGTCCTGTGGTCTGGCCTCGAGTTCAGCTGCAGGAATAACGCCTCGGAAAGGCTCTGGGTCATACAGGAACGAGTGCGCTGTGCGGGGGCTCCTCACAGCACCGCTCTGTCCCGTTCTGTCCCGTTGTGTGCTCCCAGCAGCCGGGCAAGCTTCTATTTCCCACGTGTCACAAAGGGCCCTTGGTCACCGGGTTCCATTCCATGGCACAGAGACCGTGCTGCAGCGTGCCACCCAGGGCCCTTGCACACACTGCCTTCTGCCCTGGGGCCGCCCCCAGCCCAGCCAAAGTGGCCCAGCTTGGAAGGAATCTCTGGCCCCACGTGTCTAAGGCAGCCCGACAGGATCTTCAGGAAGGGCTCAGACCATCAGCAAACACTGCCCGGCTCTGCGGGCTCAGTCCTATCCCCATATCTTTTCCTGAGAGCATGTGAATTTCTAAATGAGAATCATTTGAAGGGAGGGGATTTACATTTTCCATTTCAGAGAAGCCTTCTGCCTTCATTAGCAGACCCCTCTCTCTTCAAACCAAGACAATTGTTTATCATCTTGCAGATGCGCAGTTGCTGGGGAGCCTCGTTTTACACCAGGGACCTGGAGAACCATTCCCAGCAATTGGGAAAATCCTCAGTGGTCCATCCACCCATAGATGAGGTCTCCAAATGTGCTCTGAAATTTGGTCCAGCTCTTAGAGGCCTAAAAGAGCAAGTCCAAGTGATGTGATGATATTTTTAGCACAGAAAGCCCTGCAGCTGATGGCACACTTAACAATCAGCAGGGGACACAGCTAGGCCAACGCCCAGACCTCTGCTGGGAGCCTTTCTCCTCAAATACCCTTCAAACAAACCTCCATGCAAGTCAGTTGGGAAAGTTTCTTCAAATGATCCATTTCTGGCACATGACTACACAGGCTTATGTGAAAGATTCTAAAGCAGCTGCTCTGGAGTCAAAAGAGCCAGCACTAAGAGTCCTTGTCATCTCTTTGTAGCTAAATCCCACTCTGGGAGATTTGAAGGAGTTTGGAATGAGCTAGAGAGCCAACCTCTAATTTTTTTACATGATGCCATTGCTTTTTCTTCTATTCTACATAGACAGGAAGGGTGAGTTTGGCTCACATCTCCACTGCATGGCTCACAAGGCCCGCAAGACTTGTAGTTGCAAGAGCTGTGAAAGATTTCTTGCCCAAGAAGACACTGCCAACAAGGATATTTATGTTTTGCAGCCAATCCTTCATTATTTCGTCTTAGGGACTCATGCTACAGTGTAAGCTTCCTTCGCCAGTCATGTTATGACACACTGACCTACAGCACTGCATCCTAAGCTTCTTGTTTACCATTGTAGCTATTTTTATTTTTTCTAGATCTTAAGCCCTAAAGCTCTAAACTTTCCTCCACTTCAACATTCCTCCCTGTGTCTCTGCTATAATAAACCAAAAATCCACATTCTCACTTCTAGCACCTAAGTTTGGAAGCCCTTTCCAAGGTCTCCAATCAAATCCTGTATTTAATTCTAAGCTTTGCTGACAAGACCAAAGGTCTGAGATTTCCCTGCATTTGGGTTTCCAACAACATTGATGCTGTTAGTTCCAGAGTGCCCAGGATCCCTCTTGCAAGTCAACTCTGGCAGGAACAAGGCAGCTGCCAGGGGGCTGCTTGTGGCCTCGGACAGCCCATTGCCCAGGGCTTGCCAGCGCCCCAGCCCCTCAGGGGCTGCCCCAGCCCCGCCAAGCTGCCTGGCAGCAGTGCCGCAGCCCCACAGCAGCTCCAGAGCAGCCCCATCCAGAGGCACCTGGGAGCCCTCAGCAATCCAGCCAGCAGCACACGGGCAGGAGGACACGGATGGCGCTTCCTGCTTGGCACAGGGCTTGTGGCCATCTCCAGGCACTGCTCTCACAGGGATCCCCGCAGCCCTGGCCCCTGCCCAGCCGCTCTGTCACCAGCACAAAGGCTTCAGCAGAACCACCACAGGCCAAGGGGCTTCTGGCCATTTTCCTTTGCCCACTGCACGCCTGGGCAGCTTGCTGAGCACAAGCACCCTTTTCGCCCCTTCAGGGCCTCACCATCTCTCAGCCTGCTGTGCTGCTGAGCAGAAGTGTCACAGACATTTCTTCACAGAAATCCTTTCTTTCAGATTTCTGCGTCTTCTGGAGGCCAGAGGCCTCAGAAGACAAGGTAAACAATTATTATCAGCTGCTGTGGAATGTAACAGGGGTTTCTTGATTGGCTCATTTTCTATGTTTATAATTAAAGGCCAATCACCAGTGCAAGATAGGGGACTGAGTCCCTGGAGATAACTTTGTTGTGGATTCTTTCCATCTCTTCTTAGCCTAGCCTAGCAGCTCTGCAAACCTCTCTCTTTATTCCTATTAGTTTAGTAATAATGTATAATATCTTAATAAATCAAGCCTTCTGATTCAAGAAACAAGATTCACCGTCTCTCTCTCACCACCAGCGACCCACTCAGGCGCGGTAATATCTGGTGACCTGACATGTCAGAGCAGAAATTAATTTGATAAGACCAGAGGAGCAAAATTGCTGCACTGGGTAAAATCCTGTATGTGTAGCATTTGATGGTTGCTTTGGAGCGACCACAGAAAGTGGATTCAAGCCAGGAGCTGAAGAACTGAAGATCCTGATTTGGACAGAGTTCACAGCCAAGACTGACCACAACAGAACCTTCTTCTGGAAAACCATCAGGAAAGATGATGGAAAAGAGCAGCAGACCTGTGGAGCTGGCCAGAGCTTTCAAAAGGTACTGTGGGCTTTTCTATCCCTGATGAACCAGCCCTTTGTAGCTTGTGGCTTTTTGTTTGGCCGACACATGCCTTGCCAGAAGAGATTCAATTCTCCCCTTCAGAGGAAAAGCTTATTGCCCTCTGGAAACACTGGTGTAGGGAAGACGGTTTCTTTTTGTCAGAAACAGATCTCTATAAATTCTTTAGATGGGCAAAGCTTTTTGGGTTCTTTACCGATATCCTGTATGCTTTAGATGCTTTTGTCTGGGAGTGCATGGACTCCATTTTCCAGTTCGTCTGGAGCCAGGGACGTGTCCTGCCTTCTATCTACCCAGCATTTATAAAGCTTTTCCCAGTTTTGAGATGCAGAGCAGCTCTTTTCCAATGGATTTCTAACTGTTACGGCCAGGCTCCGTTTCCACCGGCCCTGGGAGAAGAGCCGGTGGGGGAGGACATTCTGCTTCCCACCCCATCCCTGCTTCACGGCGAGGGGGTCTGAAACTTCACTGGGCAAAGAAGTTTTTTTTACTCTTTCTCCAGAGCATGCTCAGATGGAGTTTTATCCTTCCCCCCCTTCTCTCTCTCCGGGGGGATGGGAGGAGGCGGCGGTCAAGCCACAGCCGGCCTCTCAGACTCCGCCTCCTTCACACATGGGGGTGGCACCAGTCTCTGAGGCTTCCTCCACGCCCCTGCCAGAGCCGTCACTCCAGGAGATCCCGTCTCCGCCTCTCCAGGCGGTCCTGCCCGCAGTTTCACCGGCCTCCCCGCCCCCGCAAGAGCCTGTTTCCGAGACTGAAGAAGAGACAGAACTTCTGGTCCCGGTTGAGCTGTTGCTAGGCAACGACGAGGATGCGTCTCCAGCTTCCGGCTCAGCATTGGACACGGCAGAAGAGACAGTACTTCCGGTCCTGATTGACCTGTTGCTAGGCAACAGTGATGCTCCGCCACCGCTTCTCCCGGCTCCGCTGCTGCCTGTTTGCGCTCCGACGGAGACTGCGACTGCGCCTCTGCAGCGGACCCCAGAGTCAGCGGCAGAAAATGGCGTTGAGCCCGCGGGACCCTCGGAGCAGCCCGTGGCTGATCGTACGCTCAGCGTGATTCCCTCCCCAGTTCCGGCTTCTCCCCCGCTGCTTCCACCGGACGTCCCAGCGGCTCTGGCGTTGTCGGAGGCTTTGCCCTCCGTGTCGGCGTCAGAGACTGCCATGGCACCGGCAGCTTGTCCGAGCTCAGACCGTCCCGGGCCGTTTGCCCTTGCGGCAGCGGCTCCAGCAGCCAGCCTCTCCTTCCGTGGAGGAGGCGTGGCTCGGCAGCTGAGTGCGGGTGCAGCCCGGCTGCCAGCTTTCAAGCTTAGCGTTCTTGGCAGGTTGGGGGTGTTTGAACGGTGGTTTACCTTTGGGGGTGCAAATCTCTCTGCCGCCCCTCGCGTGCCTCAGCGGCGAGGGGGAGGGGGCTCTGCCAAAAGTTCTGCCTTTGGTCCTCAGCCTGGTGGGGGTGGTGCCGTGTTGCTGTGGGAAACAAACATTTCCAGACCCCAGATGGGATTGCTGGGGAAGGCTTCCATTTCCTCACTGCTGGCATGCGTCAGTGGTTTTGGGGAAAGGAAGCGTCTCACTACCCGGTTTGGCCTGTGCTGTTGGGCTCAGATAGTTCCTGGGCTGGGCCCACTGCGTGGCCTCCTTATGTTTTTGGGGACTCTGGTTTCTCCTACCAGTCCTGGTCCCCCTTTGTGAGCCAGTTTTGGGGTTCCTGGTCCAGCATGGGCCAGGGCCCCCAGGGCCTTTCCTTCTCTGGCACTGCTCTGCTTGGTTGCTGCTCTTTTGCTTTCAATCAAAAAAAAAAATAAAAACAATTTAAAATTAAATAAAAAAGATTGAAAATAGCGGGCAGCAGCTATGAAGCATTGAAGGGCCAGAAAGGACATTCCACAAACTGTTTAAAAATTGTGTTATGACTGTCAATGGTTTTTTGATAACTATTGATGGGATTCCTTTTGCAGCAAGTTGTTTTCAGGACCAAAAAGGACTCTCAGATATTCCAAGGGAAACAACTTCGGCTCTTGGACTGTTCCTGAAACTCAACTGCATGGATTCAAATTCTCTTTGCATTGTATTTTGCATTTTTCTTATATTGTAAGATTGTTTTAGTGATTTATTAGTATTCTGTATTCTACAGGTGAAGAAATTTCCTTTTCATTCCACATCAGCATTTTTCTTTTATTTTATACAATTTAGAAAGGTGAGATGTCGCAGACATTTCTTCACAGAAATCCTTTCTTTCAGATTTCTGCGTCTTCTGGAGGCCAGAGGCCTCAGAAGACAAGGTAAACAATTATTATCAGCTGCTGTGGAATGTAACAGGGGTTTCTTGATTGGCTCATTTTCTATGTTTATAATTAAGGGCCAATCACCAGTGCAAGATAGGGGACTGAGTCCCTGGAGATAACTTTGTTGTGGATTCTTTCTATCTCTTCTTAGCCTAGCCTAGCAGCTCTGCAAACCTCTCTCTCTATTCTATTAGCATAGTCATAATGTATTATATATATTATCTTAATAAATCAAGCCTTCTGATTCAAGAAACAAGATTCACCCTCTCTCTCTCACCACCAGCGACCCACTCAGGTGCGGTAAGTCAGAAGCTCCCTTTTCACCCTTTTCCTGCCTCTTGCCCTCCAGACCCTGGGCAGCAAAGGAAAGCTGCTGGCAGTCTGTGTATCATAATGCATTCTAGAATTTATTTCTTTACAGTAATCTACAATATATAATAATAGATAGAATTATGTATACGCTGTAATTTATTTATTTACAATAGAGATGAAAAATTGAAAAGAAGAAAAGAAAAATCTTAAAGAAAAGGCAAATTCCCCCTGGCTCAGGTGGCCCCAGCAGACAGAGCCTGCAGGATCAGCTCTTTGCAGAGCTCCAGCAGCGCAGCCAGCCGATCCTCGACAGACTAGGCTCAGTCCTCCAAGCCTTGTGCAGGTGATCTTGCAGCCTCCAGAAGATGGAATATCGCCCACACTGTATTGCCCAGAGGACATGCAGAGTTTCAACTGCCAGTTGTGACACGTGTGAAATGGAAAGCTGTGTTTCCTGTCAGGTACACAGAGGAAATGTGTGTATTTGTGATTGCGATATGTGTGGAGACCAACAATGGGACGGACAGTTGCGAATTCTAATAACAACTGAGGAAAGTAAAGCATGGAAGAAGGCCTTTCAACCTATCTTTTGTTTGCAATTAACCCTGGTTGATTGAGGAGCATTTGAATTAAAGTGTTATGGATGTTCCTCTTTGCTTGTAGTTAATCCATTAAGAGTTCTGGAATAATAACCTTTTGAACTATATTTTACAATATTGCTTGTATCCTTGAAAGTATAGCTTTGGAATATATTTAAAGGAAATATGCTTATCTCACACCTTAACAAAAACGAGAAAAGCAGCTTGAGAAAGGAAGATGAACATCAACTTGAGGATTTATATTTTCGACCAAGGGAAGCTGGACATCACTGTTAGATTTATAGTCTCTGTAATCAAAAAGGGGCCCACATCTGGGGACCTGGACTCCGCCAGATGGGATTTGTCTTTCTTCTTTTAGAAACTGGACCACCACCATCTGGGGATACTCCTTTTTGAGATACATCTTGAGAAAAAGTAAATCATAATACTGTATAGAACTGCGATAGAAAAATCGGGAAAAAAAATGCTGATGAGTAAAAATTGGAACAGAAACTGCTGTGAAAGCTGATGAGAACCCCTATACATACCTGTAAGCCTCAACTATCGGTGTGCAGTTGGAGGGAAAACTTCCCCAATTGTACCCAGTGCTGTATTGCTCACACTTTACCATGTTAAATAATAAATTGATTGCTGCTTGAACATTGGCCTAGTCAGGCTTCTCATGTATAACAGGCACACGGCAGGGACAACGCAGGACAGCCTGGGCACAGGCATGTGCAGCAGCTGCAAGACAGCCCTGTCAGAGCCAACTTGGGCAGCACTTTGGCCATGGCTGCTGGGCCTGGGCCTGAGGCAGGAGCAGGAGACAAGTGACCCTTGCAGGCCTGGGGGCTCATTGCCTCCTTGTCTCTGCTCAGCAGCCTGGCAGGGGCCGCCCCATGCTCCTGCCCTTGCCATTGCACATCCCCACATGCCAGTGCCCATCCCGGCAAGAGCCCTGAGCAAGGAGGGAGGGACAGCATCTGCCTGGCCAGGGGCTGGGGCTCAGGCCTTGGCCCTTTGCATTCCTCAAACACATCCAGCTTTGCTCAGCACCAGAGACACCTTGGCCTTGTTTGTCCCCAGCTGTCATCACTGCCTCCAGTGTTCTGCTCTAACTGGAACATGGGGACACTTTCTCAGTGGTACCCATTAAAACTTCAAGAAAGTTCAGAGTTTCAATTCAATTTTGAGTTGTTGAGAAGTTTTTGAAGACACTCTCAGGGACTGAATCTGATGTAAACAACACCAAATCCCCTAGAGGCTCATTAAATTCCTTGTGCTGTGTCTGTGCTGCTGAGCTTAATAGGAACAGCTCTTCCCAGGCCCAGCTCCTCCCCCAGCCCAGCAGGGCTGAGGACTCTGCCTGCAGGAACTGAGGGGACAGGACCCAGGCAGAGACAGGCTGAAGGCAATCAGGACTGGGAAGACATTGAGCTGAGACTTCACTTGGGAATAGATCATCACAGCCCTGTGCATGGCGAGTGTGTGGGTGCAGGGCAATGTCCCCTGTGCTCCTGGAGTGATCTCCTGAAGCCAGCACAACCCATTGCATGGGGGATGTGTCAGGAGGACTCTCTCAGCTTCTTGGGGCACAGGAGCAGGAGGAGGAGGAGGAGGAGGAGGAGGAGGATGTGCTCCAGAGCAGGGCTGCCCTTCTGAGGGAACGTTTCATGAGCACATTCAGGGCAGGAGTTTCCTGCTTGGGTCTCTGCTTTCCGGAATCCGTGCTCCCACTCTTCCCTGGCTCAGCTTGGTGGCAATGGCTACTCAGCTCTGCAGGGCAGAGCAGGGGCTGAGGCTTGTAAACCATCACCCTGAGGATTCCTGGGCACCTCAGCAAGTGCCTGCACCTGCCCAGCATCCAGATCCATGCAGCATCACCTTTCCATGGTGCCCAGGCTGGGGAAGCTGTTCTTTAATCCCTGCAGGGCCCAGCAGCTGCAGGGCAGGGCTGGCCCAGGGCCTGGGCTGGGCTCTGGCAGCTCTGGCAAGGGAAGGAGCCCGGGACCACAGGAGCAGCTGGGGCTGGGACAGCTCCAGCAGCAGAGCCGTGGGCAGGCAGGGAGGGAGGCAGTGCTGAGGGAAGCCCTGCTGCAGGGCAGATGTGGCACCTGCCGGGCCTGCCCTGCAGGGCAGACACTGCCCTGAGCAGCACAGCTCTTGTGTCCCCTCGCAGCCAGCACAGCCCTCAGCCTGGTGGCTCGGGGCCCTCAGTCCCTCCTGGGCCGGCAGAGCAGCCCCAGAGATGAAGGGCATCTCTGCGGCCATGTGCCCATTCCCTGCTGACCAGGGCCTGAGGGCCACTGTCCTGCCCTGCTGCTGCCTGGCAGGGGCTGGGCAGGGCTGGCCAGGGAAAGGCTTTTCCTCAGGCCCAGCTCTCTCTCTCTCCTTGCCTTGCCCAGGTGCTGCTGCCATTGCTGAGGGGATCTCTGCAACGGCAGTTCCAGCTGGAGGGCCAGGCCCAGCCCTTGGGCTCCTCCTGTGCAGGCTGAGCACAGCAATGGGGTGTCGCAGCTCCCTGTGCCCAGGCAGCTCTGGGCAGGGCAGCCTGGGAGGCTGGCAATGAGCCCACTCTCCTGACTCTGGGAAAGGCAGGAGCCACTTTGTGTGCCAGGGATCCTCTGTTCTCAGCAGTGTCTCCTGGCTGTCCAGGTTAACACGGGAATGGATTTCAGAAAGGTGCAAGTGCAGGGCAGCTGGAAAAGGAGAGAGGGACAGAGCAGCTCTCCTCAGTCTGCACTAAGACTCAGACAATCCTTCTGCCTCCCTGGACAATCTGTTCACCCCAAGTGCAGCAGAATCCCTCGTTCTGCCTTCTGTTATCCCCATCCCTTCACCCAGGCAGCTCCTCTGATTTATCTGAACATTCTTTATCCAAGTCCCAACACCACGACTCACCCCTGCTCTCACGGTTCCCCTGCACTGACTGGGGGTCAGGGATCACTCCCAGGTGTCCTGCAGGCCAAGGTCCAGCTCCTCAGACAACATTGGCCAGCAGCAATGAGGGCTCCAGCAACAAAAGTGAAGGAAGGTCTCTGAGACATGGAAAGGGCGAGGTGCTCAGTGGCATGAATGGGTCTATGAGAAAGGGCTTTGACTTTTCTGAGAGAATTCTCCCCACAGTTATCACTGTAATTCCTACTTCAAAAGGTTCCAATGTCCAGAGGCAGCAAATGTCCAACAGCACCTCCATCAGGCACTTCCTCCTGCTGGCATTGGCAGACACGCGGCAGCTGCAGCTCCTGCACTTCTGCCTCTTGCTGGGCATCTCCCTGGCTGCCCTCCTGGGCAACGGCCTCATCATCAGCACCGTAGCCTGCGGCCACCACCTGCACACGCCCATGTTCTTCTTCCTGCTCAACCTGGCCCTCAGCGACCTGGGCTCCATCTGCACCACTGTCCCCAAAGCCATGCACAATTCCCTCTGGGACACCAGGACCATCTCCTACAAAGGATGCGCTGCTCAGGTTTTCTTCTTTCTTTTTTCTATGTCAGCAGAGTTTTCCCTCCTGACCGTCATGAGCTATGACCGCTACGTGTCCATCTGCAAACCCCTGCACTACAGGACCCTCCTGGGCAGCAGAGCTTGTGCCCACATGGCAGCAGCTGCCTGGGACAGTGCCTTTTTCTATGCTCTGCTGCAAACAGCCAATATATTTTCCCTGCCCCTATGCCATGGCAATGTCCTGGGCCAATTCTTCTGTGAGGTGCCCCAGATCCTTAAGCTCTCCTGCTCCCACTCCAACTTCAGAAATATTTGGATTTCATTGGTTGCTTTCCGTTTAGCTTCCGGCTGTTTTGTGTTCATTGTTTTCTCCTATGTGCAGATCTTCAGGGCTGTGCTCAGGATCCCCTCTGAGCAGGGACGGCACAAAGCCTTTTCTACCTGTCTCCCTCACCTGGCCCTGGTCTCCCTCTTTTTCAACACTCGCACATTTTCCTACCTGAAGCCCTCCTCCATCTCCTCCCCATCCCTGGATCTGGCCCTGTCAGTTCTGTACTCGGTGGTGCCTCCAGCCATGAACCCTCTCATCTACAGCCTGAGGAACCAGGAGCTCAAGGCTACAGTGTGGACACTGATGAATAGACGGTTACAGAAACTTTAAGCTTCTGGCCAGTTTCTGCAAATCTCATGTAATAAAAGTCATTTTAATACTACTTGGTTTTGGTTATTGATCTGTTCTTGTCTTTCGTTTTAGTGTTATTTTATTTACAACAAAGGAAGGTCAGTGTTTGTGCCATTTCTCATTTTGTTTCTCTCAACCTTCACGGTGGCCCCAGAGTGTGTAAATGAGGAGCTGCGCTCTCAGTGGCTTCAGACTAAATAAAGGCTCTCTGAGCAGAGTTTTCACCAGAGACGCCCCTTTTGTTCCCTTCCCTAGAGCTGCAGCAGCAATGTCTGTGTGCAGAGCTGGGAGCAGATCAGGGCTGGCCCAGCAGCTGTGCCCAGCAGCACTTGGTGTTGCCAGTGCTGCTGCCGTGGCCCTGCCCCACTGCCCTGGTGGCCCTGGTGTTGCTGCAGGGCCTGAGTGCTCTCGGGGCCGGGCACAGTCCTGGGGGTGGCAGTGCCAGGGCTGCAGCAGGGACAGGCCATGGGCACTGCTGGGGCAGCGCTGACACCTCAGCCCAGGACCTGGGGGCTCCAGGCTCCTTGCCCAGGCTCTCTCAAGAACAAGCCCTGGCCAATGCTCAGCACAGAAAAGCCCCGTGAGCAGCCCCAGGCTGGCTGTGGGCAGGCTGGGGGCAAACAGCATGGCTGGGGCTCTGCAAGGGGCCTGGGGCAGACAGGAAGGAGCAGCAGAGCAGGGATTGATCCATCCCCAGTGCGCTGCACAGCCCAGGGCAGCGTCCCAGAGCGTCCTTATGCAACTGCCAACAACATCGCCCCTCTGCAGCCCTGGCCTCTCCCCCAGCTCACACAGGTGCCCCATCCTTGCAGGCACAGACACGGCAGCACTGGCTCAGCAGCCCCTGTTTGCATTGCACAGAGCACGGGGAGCACCCCCATGCTGTTGGTGTGGGGACATGAACCTGAGGGAGCATAAATGCCATCAACCCCTGGGGCCAGCAATGGCTGGGGGATGGCAGGGAAACCACTCAGGTTTGTCGTGGCCTCTGCAGTCAGCCAGAAAGTTTGTTCCCATCAGCTGGGAGTTTCCTGTCCCACTGCAGGCACTGTTACTCAGAGCCAGGGCTGCCTGGCAGCCATCCCCAAACTGCCCCCAGCATTTCCTTGGCTTTTTCCTTTGCTTTCTTTCCTGATCCAGATTTCTTCCCATTGCCCATCCCTTTCTCCTCCCCCGAATCAGCCCATCCCTGTTTGCCCTTTCCTCTCTGGCACCACTCTCCATTTCAATTCTTGACTTGGCACCATGGGAACGTCCCTTGGGCAGCAGGATCATCCTACAAGTGCTGTAGGAATTGTCTGCAGGCTCCTGCAGTGCCTGGTGCTGCTCCCGTGCCAGAGGCACCCCAGGCCAGGCAGGCACATCTGGGCTGCTGTGTCTGGCTCTGGGGCTCCCTGTTCTGGGCAGTGAGGAGGGGCTGCAGAGGCTCTGCAGGACTGACAGGATGGGCTTTGGGGCTGGCAGGAGAAGCTGAGGGACCTGGGCTGCTGGGGCTGCTGAAGAGGAGGCCCAGGGCTCATCCTACAACTGCTCCAAGGGTGGTTCCAGAGAGTCACAGAATCAGCAAGGCTGGAAAAGACCTTGGAGATCATCAAGTCCAATCTGTGCCCTGATATTGCCTTGTCTCCCTGAGCCTCCTCTTCTCCAGGAGAAAAACCCCAGCTCCCTCAGCCTCTCCTCACAGGACTTGTGTTCCAGACCCCTCCCCAGCCTTGTTGCCCTTCTCTGGACACGCTCCAGCCCCTCCATGGCCTTTCTAAATTGGGGGCCCAGAACTGGACACAGCACTCGAGGTGTGGCCTCACCAGTGCTGAGTGCAGGGGAAGAATCACTGCCCTGCTCCTGCTGGCCACACCATTCCTGATCCAGGCCAGCAGCCATTGGCCTTCTTGCCCACCTGGGCACACTGCTGCCTCATGTCCAGCCTGCTGGCCATCAGTTCCCAAGGTCCCTTTCTGCCTGGCTGCTGTCCAGCCACTCTGTCCCCAGCCTGTAGCACTGCAGGGGTTGTTGTGGCCAAAGTGCAGGACCCGGCACTTGGTCTTGTTCAACCTCACCTTGTTGGATTTGGGCCCTGGATCCAGCCTGTCCAGGGCCCTCTGCAGAGCCCTCCTACCCTCCAGCAGATCCACACTCACACCCAGCTTGGTGTCATCTGCAATTTGCTGATGCTGGACTCATTCCCCTCATGCAGATCATCAATGCAGATATTGAAATCCACGCTGGGGTGCTCTGATCCCTCAGCCATCCTGTGCGTGCCCTGTGATGGCACTCAGGGTGATCTGTTCCATAACCTTGCGGGGCACCCAGGT
The DNA here is from genome assembly GCA_036010785.1 of Ammospiza maritima maritima. Lineage (NCBI taxonomy): Eukaryota > Metazoa > Chordata > Aves > Passeriformes > Passerellidae > Ammospiza > Ammospiza maritima. The sequence continues at coordinate 83,302 of JAYKTQ010000445.1, read as the reverse complement.
CAGGCTGACAGGCCTGGAGTTCCCCAGCTCCTCCTTCCAGCCCTTCTTGGGGATGGGCTCACATTGGCACCTCCAGTCCTCTGGGACCTCCCTGCTGAGCCAGCACTGATGGTAAATGATGGAGAGCAGCTTGGGGAGCTCATCCACCAGCTCCCTCATCCCCCTGGGAGGGATGCCATCTGCTCCCAGAGACACCTGTGAGCATCTGAGTGGCTCAGCAGGTCCCCAGCTGCTTCCTCCTGGATTAGAGGGGGATTGTTTGGCTTCCTGTGCCCATCCACCAGCTCAGGAGAGCACTTGTCCTGAGGACAATATGACACATTCTCAAAAACAGAGGCAAAGAAGGTGTTAAGTACCTCAGCCATTCCCTCATATTTGGTAACCATATCTCCCCTAATACTGAATGCAGATTGTCCTTTTACCTCTTTTGCCATCAATGTATTTATAGAAACACTTCTATTATCCTTCACAGACGTGGCCTGGTTAAGCCTTAAGCTTTCACCTCTCTAATTTTCTTTCTGCTTGACCTAACAACATCCTTAAAAATTTCTTGAGTTACCTGCCTCTCTGTCCAAAGGTGATGCACATTCTTTTTTGCTCCTGCAAAAGGCCCATCACATTCAGAACATCACCTGTTGGCTAAAGTACGCCTCAGAGGAGGAAAATACAACAGTCTATAAATTAAAAGAAAGAAAGCAAGCTAGTAAAGTAAAAGAAGCAGAAAAGGCTGGGAAGACTAACAAAAACTGGGACCCCCTTGACCACTCTACCTCTTCCTACCCTTACAGTACCTCAAATCCTTCCTCCAATTCCTTTTGCTGTGGACCCAATTCCTCCTCTTCTCCCAGCTGTCATTTCTTTACCACCTCCTAACCCAGTTATACCTCCACCACCTTCCCCTCCACCCTCTCCTTACTCTCTTTACCCTTCACTGCTGTCCCCTTACCTACACCATATCATGCACCCCTTATTCACAAGCAAGTTCCTGCTCTGCCTCCCCCAGCACAAATGAGAAGCCAAACAACATCTCAGAATCTCATGCCCAAGAGTGAAGTTACCCAGTCAGCCTCCACAGCTGATGTTGTAACACCCGGACCAAAGTGGCTGAAATGGAAAAATTGTTCTCCCTCAGAGAAGTTCCCATGTGCAGAGTGGCCAGTGAAATTGGATTTGTAAACGCTCCCTTGACTGCATCCGAAGTTAGAAACTTTAAGAAAGAATTGTGAAATTTAGTGGAAGACCCAGTAGGAATACCAAATCAAATTGATCCATTTTTAGGCCTTAATATTTATACATGGGGAGAATTGAACTCCATATTTAACATCCTATTTTCCCCAGAAAAGACTCAATTAATAAGAACTGCAGGAATGAAAATTTAGGAGCAAGAAAACCAACACGGGTCCCCAGGTGACCAAAAAATGCTTTTAGTGGAGCCTGACTGGGACCCTAATCAAGAAGAGGGGAGAAGGAATATTACAGCGACCTGAGTGGGCCGCTGCTGGTGAGAGAGAGACGGTGAATCTTGTTTCTTGAATCAGAAGGCTTGATTTATTAATATATGATATAATACATTATAGTTATACTAAATAGAATAAGAGAGAGGTTTGCAGAGCTGCTAGCTAAGCTAAGAAGAGATAGAAAAGAACCCACAACAAAGTTGTGGCCAAGGACTCAGTCCCCTGGCTTGAACTGGTGATTGGCTCTTAATTATAAACATAGAAAATGAGCCAATCAAGGTGAATCCTATTGCATTCCACAGCAGCTGATAATAATTGTTTACCTTCTCTTCGGGGGCCTCTGGCTCCCGAAGACACAGAAATATGAAAGGAAGGATTTCTGTGGAGAAATGTCTGCGACATCTCACCTTTCTAAATTGTATAAAAATAAAAGAAAAATGCTGATGTGGAATGAACAGGAAATTCCTTCACCTATAAAATATAGAATACTAACAATTCACTAAAACAATCCTACAATATAAGAAAATTGCAAGAAACAATGCAAAGAGAATTCAAGTCCATGCAGCTGAGTTTCAGGAACAGTTCATCAGCTGAAGTTGTTTCTTTTGGACATCTGAGAGACCTTAGAGTCCTTTTTGTCCTGAAACAGCATAATACAATTTTAAACAATTTGAAACAATTTTGAAATGTCCTTTCTGGCCCTTCCGTGCTTTCAGTGCTTCAGAGCTGCTGCCCTCTATTTTCAATCTTTTTATTTAATTTTTTTTTTTTTTTTTTTTTTTTTCTTTTTGATCGAAAAGCAAAAGAGCAGCAACCGAGCAGAGCAAGGCCAGAGAAGGAAAGGCCCTGGGGGCTCTGGCCCATACTGGACCAGGAACCCCAAAACTGGCTCACACAGGGGGACCCGGACCGGTAGGACAAACCAGAACCCCTAGAGACACAAGGAGGCCAAATGATGGCCCTGGCCCAGGAACCTCCTGAGCCAAATGGCCCAGGCCAAACCCATGAGGAAGGCTCTGCATTCCTGCCGGCCTGAACCTTGTTGCCAGCACAATGGCAGCACGGGTAGTGAGACGCTTCCTTTCCCCTAAACCACTGAGGCATGCCAGCAGCAGGGAAAGAGAAGCTGCCCCGAGAATCTTCATCTCGGGTCTGGGAATGTTTGTTTCCCACAGCATCACGGCACCACCCCCACTGGGCTGGGGACCAAAGGCAAAACTTTCGGGAGCCCCCTCCCCCTCGCCGCTAGGGCACAAGAGAGGCGGCGGCCTCCATGGGACAATCCCCGAAAAACCACCCCCAAAACCGCCGAGCTTGAAAGCCGGCAGCCGGACTGCCACAACAGTGAGCTGGCGGGCAGCCCCTGCTCCACTGAAGGAGAGACCAGCCTCCAGGGCGGCTGCTGGGACGTCCGGTGGAAGCAGCGGGGACGGAGCCGGAACCGGGGAGGGAGCCGGAACCGGGGGGGGAACCGCGCTGAGCGTGGGATCAGCCGCGGGCTGCTTCGAGGGTCCCGCAGGTTCAACTCCGTTTTCTGCTGCTGACTCTGGGGTCCTCTGCGGAGGCGCAGTCGCAGTCGCCGTCGCAGTGCAAACCGGCAGCAGCGGAGCTGGGAGAGACAGCGGAGCGTCGCCGTTGCTTAGCAACAGGTCAATCGACGGAAGTGCTGTCTCTTCGGCCTTGTCCGACACAGGCTCTGGCGGGGGCAGGGAGGCCGGTGCAACCGCGGGCGGGACCTCCTGGAGAGGCAGCGACGGGATCTCCTGGAGTGACGGCTCTAGCAGGGGCGTGGAGGAAACCTCGGAGACCGGTGCCGCCCCCATATCTGAAGGCGGAGTCCGAGAGGCCGGCGCTGGCTTGAGCGGCCGTTCCCATCCCCCCGGAGAGAGAGAAGCGGGGGGAGGAGAAGGCTCCATCTGAGCATGCTCCAGAGCAAGAGTAAAAAAAACTTCTTCGCGCCGCGAAGTTTCAGCCCCCCCCGCCGCGAAGCAGGGGGGGGAAAAAAACCCAAAGTCGTCACCCACAGGGTCTTCTGCCAAAGGCGGTGGAAACGGAGCTTGGCCATAACAATTAGAGATCCACTGAAAACAAGCTGCTCTGCGCTTCAGGACAGGGAAAAGCTTTATAAATGCTGGGTAGATGGAAGGCAACACGCGTCCCTTACTGAAGACACGCTGGATAATCGAGTCCATGCACTCCCAGACAAAAGCATCTAAAGCATATAAGACATCAGCAAAGAACCCAAAAAGCTTTGCCCATCGAAAGAATTCATAGATATCTGTTTTTGACAAAAAGAAACCGTCTTCCCTGCACCAATGTTTCCAGAGGGCTATTATTTTCTCCTCTGAAGGGAAGAATTGAATCTCTTCTGGCAAGGCATGGGTCTGCCATACGAAAAGCCACAAGCTACGAAGGGCTGGTTCATCAGGGATAGAAAAGTGAACAGTACCTTTTGAAAGAGTCCAGCTTGCTCTGGCCAGCTCCACGGGTCTGCTGCTCTTTTCCATCATCTTTCCTGATGGTTTTCCAGAAGAAGGATTCTCTTTGTGGTCAGCCTTGGCTGTGAACTCTGTCCAAATCAGGATCTTCGGTTCTTCAGCTCCTGGCTTGAATCCACTTTCTGAGGTCACTTCAAAGCAACCCTCAAATGCTACACATACAGGATTTTTACCCAGTGCAGCAATTTTGCTCCTCTGGTCTTATCAGATTAATTTTTGCTCTGACACGAGGGGTCACCAGATATTACAGCGACCTGAGTGGGCCGCTGCTGGTGAGAGAGAGACGGTGAATCTTGTTTCTTGAATCAGAAGGCTTGATTTATTAATATATGATATAATACATTATAGTTATACTAAATAGAATAAGAGAGAGGTTTGCAGAGCTGCTAGCTAAGCTAAGAAGAGATAGAAAAGAACCCACAACAAAGTTGTGGCCAAGGACTCAGTCCCCTGGCTTGAACTGGTGATTGGCTCTTAATTATAAACATAGAAAATGAGCCAATCAAGGTGAATCCTATTGCATTCCACAGCAGCTGATAATAATTGTTTACCTTCTCTTCGGGGGCCTCTGGCTCCCGAAGACACAGAAATATGAAAGGAAGGATTTCTGTGGAGAAATGTCTGCGACAAAGGAATATGAGAGATTACAGGTCCCTGATGACCAAAGGGATAAAAGAATCAGTGCCTAGAGAGAGTAATACCAGGTTAGTGTTTGACAGCACCCAGGAAAAGACGTGACCCCAGCAACATGGCTTAATAGGCTAAAGCAAAACTTCCAGATTTACTCTGATGTTGGCCCAGACAGCCCAGAAGGCCAATCTCAGGTTCCCTGCAGTCAGGGATGACCCCGAGAATCCTTTTTTCCCAGCCTGGTGTTTCCAAGAAGGAATCTGAATTCTTCGGCTCTGGTTTCCAAGGTTGTTTATTGTTTCTTATCTATAACATTTTTTCTCTGGCCTGCCAGAGGTCAGACAGAGGCACACTCCCTGCTCCTTGGCTGGTGTCTATGTTTTATACTATGAAATATGTGTACTTTATTTATCATGATTTTCCAATACCTAAAAGACACACAGCAGGGGTATTAATCCTTTCAGTATTAATCAAAACAAATGCACCTTTTATTGAGTGCACACAGCAGATGTAACAGAAGGATTAGAAAGGAGATAAAGGACAGAGAGAGAGACAGGACAGGGGGAACAGCTACCAACAGAGATGAATCCTCATGGTTGGGCCAATAGATCCGTCTGGTCACGTCGGGGAGAATCTCAAAGTCTTTGGTTAACTCAGGGCTCTTTTATAATCTACCACTGTGAGGGGAGCAGGACAGCACATGGAGGGCACAGTGGAGAATAAATCCATTGGGAACACGTACAGACAGTCCAGTTCTGAACATCACAAACCGGTGCCAGCAGTGAGCGGGACCCGTTGTTTCAGGACTGGTTCCTTTGGGAAACCTCCTGCTTCCTATGGCAGACATCCCACTCCAGTCAGGCCAGCACCCCTGCGTTAGAATTTTAAGGGTCTCATCTCAGTCCTTGGGGAGGGCTTCAATCCCCATCCTTATTGTGAGGTAGATGAGGGATCTTTGGACCATCTCTTTAAGAATGACATCCCAAAGCATAAAAAATTTATGCATTTTCCTGTTAAAAAAAGTAATGAATTAATAAATTATAATTTTTTTTTCTAATTTATTTATAATAGTGTTATTCTATATTTACATTACTAAATTTTAATATTTATATTTAAAAATCAATACACATTTAGCAAGCAAAAAATTTATTGGTTTTTTGTTCTAAGTAACACAATTGCCTTCATTAATGCATTGACAGTTTTGGCTATGATTTCTCCTTCTTTATGCTAATTAGTCCTATTTAAAATCTTTTTGTCATCTTTTTAATCATTTTCACAGACAGGGTAAAAGGGGCCACTTAGGGGTCCCAGGAGACATTTCTGGGGCAAATTTGGGGCAGTTTTGGGTCTGGGGAGGGAATTCAGAGAGAACTTGAGGGTCTGGGGGACACTTGGGGGAGCTGGGTGGGCACTTGGAGGGACACTCAGGGATTCTGAGGGACAGTTCGGGGCCCGGGTGGGCCCTTGTGGGTCCAGGGTCCCTGGGGCGCGGGGGGTGATGGGAGTTGAAGGCGCGAGTATCATACAGTTCAAAGAGACCACGGCGCATCACGGGAGTTCTGGGCACAGCTACAATGGCTCTCGGTGGGGCGCCGGGCATGACGGGAGATGAAGTCCCGGCTAGAATAGCGTTGGACGTGCGCCGCGGAGCATAATAGGAGCTGTAGTCCCGAAAGTGGTTTGAACGCGATTTCGGGGAAGCTCTTGGGGGACACTTTTGCGTCCGAGCTGTGACTTGAGGTCCTTGGGGGAACTTAAACAGCTCAGGAGCCCTTGGGGGGAGCTTGGGGAGCTCTATCAGGGCTCTTTATATCGCGGGGCACGGCAGGAGATTTTGCCGCAGGACTGTGTTCTGAGGGGCTCTGGGGCCACGGGGGATGAGAGGAGATGAATTCTCAGAAGTGGCTGTACTGGTTATCTGTGGGGTTGGGAACATTCAGGGGTTCGAGGACGCTTTTGGCGGGTCCCAAATGGGTGCTGAGGGGGCACTGAGGGATCCTGGAGGGTCTGGGGGACACTTATGGGACAGATGGGGGTGGATCCCGGGGGTTCTTTGGGGCACAGGGCATTACAGGAGTTGTAGTCCCGGCTCCAATGTGGCTGTATCAAGACGCGGGGCATGATGGGAGATGTAAGTAAAAAGAAATATTGTGCCCATTTAGGCACCGCCCCCAGACCCAGATCCCAGGTGCTGATTGGCTGAACTACTGATGCAGGGGAGCCTCGGCAAATGGGATGCGTTGTAGGTGGGAACAGCCAAATCACCCTCCTACAGTCCTTTCCACTACAGCCCAGTTCATTCCCAGTACAGACAAGTATAACCCCAGTAAAGTCCATTTCATCCCAAGTAGAACCCACTTCAACCCCAGTGCCCCTCCAGTTCCTCCCAGCTCAGCCCAATCTATCCCAACACACCCGAGTTAATTTCCAGTCATTCCCAGTTCCTCCCAATGTCATCCACAGGATGCCCCAGTGTCACCCAGTCTTCCCTGCAATATCCCCAGTGTCCCCAGTATGTCCCAGTCCTCCCCAGTGTTTCCAGGGACAGTTTAATTTTCCGGTGGCCATGGAAGCAAAACCCAGCAGTGCGGTCAGTGCAGTGCCTGTGGCCACAGCCCCTTGCAGTGGCCCAGTGCAGCTTGGGCTGGTGATCCACCCTCACAGCTGGCCCAGGGCAGTTCTGCAGTGCCTTTTGTGGCACCTGGGGCTGGCACACACCCGAGCAGTGTGTCTGTTTGCAGTGGGGAAACTCAGGAGGTTCAGATTGCTGCAAAAAACCCCCAAAAAGTGAAAACCCCACTTAGGCTGAGTGCAGCCAGCTCTGCAAGCACAGCAGGGCCCAGGGGAGTGAGGACAGACAGGATGGGGCTGGGCAATGTGGAGCAAGGTTGTCCACACTGGGTCAGAGCTCAAGGCACAGCTTTTGTGAGCAGGCCAGAGCAGCTGAGGAGAGGCCCTCGGTCAATATCAATAACAGAATTATGCAATCACCTCTGCATTGAAGAGAAATAAAATAAAATACATCCTTTAAAATAGGAATGTGTATTTCTTACAAGTTCTTTGAAATCTTTCTCCATAAGTGGACTAGGAAAACTTGAATGACCCTCTCAGGGCTTTTGTGTTGTTTACATCAGACTCAGTCCCTCAGAGTGTCTTCAAAAAACTTCTCAACAACTCAAATTTAAATTTAGACTCCAAATTTTCTTAAAGTTTTAATGGGTCCCACAGATGGACACAACTGGGAAAGTGTCCCCAGGTTCTAGTTAGAGTAGAACACTGGAAGCAGTGATGACAGCTGGGGACAAACAAGGCCAAGGTGTCTCTGGTGCGGAGCAAAGCTGGTTGTGTTTGAGGAATGCCAAGGGCCAAGGCCTGAGCCCCAGCCCCTGGCCAGGCAGATGCTGTCCCTCCCTCCTTGCTCAGGGCTCTTGCGGGATGGGCACTGGCATGTGGGGATGTGCAATGGCAAGGGCAGGAGCATGGGGCGGCCCCTGCCAGGCTGCTGAGCAGGGACAAGGAGGCAATGAGGCCCCAGGCCTGCAAGGGTCACTTGTCTCCTGCTCCTGGCTCCTGGTTCCACCAGGCCTTGCTGTGTCACAATGGCCCCTTGGTCCAAGGGGTTTCTCAGGGTCACAATGGTCTCCTTGGATCTGCACTATCACAATGGACCATTGGTTCAATGTGGCCCCAATGTGCCAAAGTGGATTTTGGTTCCATGGGGTTCTCCTGTGTCACCATGGACCCATTTTTCCATGAGTTTGCACAGTGTCACAGCTGACTCCTTCGGTTTGTCACCAAATCACTGAAATATCAGAATAAGGCTCCCTAACACTAATTTGCTATTTCAGAGGGAATCATTTATTCAGGCTTAAGGTCCAACATGGGATAACTCCGAAACTTATGTGTACATATAATTGTACCACGGTGTAACTTATATACAGACCCTAAATGTGAATTACAATTTACCGACTTCCATAAAACCCACCCCAAATTGCCAGATTCACTCCTTGTCTTCTCCATCCCTGCACCCTTGAGCCAGATGTCTTCTTCTCTTCCAGCCATCCTTGCGGGAAAAGCAGCCCCTGCATGCCTTGATCCTGTGCTGAAAGTTCACAGGAAGGGTAAATATGGAACTAACCCTTTTGGTATCAGTCCCAGGCTTTGTGTGGGCAGGCAGAGGCAGGCAGGAGGCAGAGCTGTCAGCAAAGGAAGGGCCCAGCCAGGTGGGGCAGCCGGGGGATGCCGACAGCCTGCAGGGACAGAGGCGCAGGGCAGGGACACCGTGGGACAGCCTGGGCTGCACAGGGCACAGGGATGGGCAGCAGCTGCAAAACAGCCCTGCCAGAGCCAACTTGGGCAGCACTTTGGCCATGGCTGCTGGGCCTGGGCCTGAGGCAGGAGCAGGAGACAAGTGACCCTTGCAGGCCTGGGGCCTCATTGCCTCCTTGTCTCTGCTCAGCAGCCTGGCAGGGGCCGCCCCATGCTCCTGCCCTTGCCATTGCACATCCCCACATGCCAGTGCCCATCCCGGCAAGAACCCTGAGCAAGGAGGGAGGGACAGCATCTGCCTGGCCAGGCCCTGGGGCTCAGGTCTTGGCCCTTGGCATTCCTCAAACACAACCAGCTTTGCTCCGCACCAGAGACACCTTGGCCTTGTTTGTCCCCAGCTGTCATCACTGCCTCCAGTGTTCGGCTCTAACTGGAACCTGGGGACACTTTCTCAGTGGTGTTCCTCAGTGGGACCCATTAAACATTTGAGAAAATTTGGAGTCTAAATTTAAATTTGAGTTCTTGAGAAGTTTTTTGAAGACCCTCTCAGGGACTGAGTCTGATGTAAACAACATCAAAGCCCTGTGAGAATCATTTAACTTTTCCTAGTCCAGTTATCGAGAAAGATTTCAAAGAACTTGTAAGAAATACACATTCCTATTTTAAAGGATGTATTTTATTTTATTTCTCTTCAATGCAGAGGTGATTGCAGCATTCTGTGATTGATATTGACTGAGGGCCTCTCCTCAGCAGCTCTGGCCTGCCCACAGAAGCTGTGCCTTGAGCTCTGACCCAGTGTGGATAACCTTGCTGCACATTGCCCAGCCCCATCCTGTCTGTCCTCACTCCCCTGGGACCTGCTGTGCTTGCAGAGCTGGCTGCACTCAGCCTAAGAGGGATTTTTACTTTGGGGGGTTTTTTGCAGCAATCTGAACCTCCTGAGTTTCCCCACTGCAAACAGATACACTGCTCAGGTGTGTGCCAGCCCCAGGTGCCACCAAAGGCACTGCAGAACTGCCCTGGGCCAGCTGTGAGGGTGGATCACCAGCCCAAGCTGCACTGGGCCACTGCAAGGGGCTGTGGCCATGGGCACTGCACTGACCGCACTGCTGGGTTTTGCTTCCATGGCCACTGAGAGAAATTAAACTGTCCTTGGAAACACTGGGGAGGACTGGGACATACTGGGGAACACTGGGAACGCTGTGGGAGACACTGGGACATACTGGGAGTGACACTGGGGGATACTGGGACAAACTGGGGACACTGGGGCAGTTGCAGAGATGACTGGGGACACTGGGGTACCTGTGGGTGACACTGGGAGGAACTGGGAACGACTGGGAATGAACTCGGTTTTATTGGGACGGACTGGGCTGTACTGGGAGGGATTGGAGGGGTACTGGATTGTACTGGGTTCTACTGGGGACTAATTGGGCTGTACTGCTGTTAAACTGGTCTGTATTGGGGATGAACTGGGCTTTACTGGGAGGGACTGGAAGAGGGTGAATTGCCTGTTCCCATGTCCACTGCATCCCATTTGCCGAAGCTCCTGCCAATCACCATCCGCAGCCAATCGGCGCCAGGGATCCGGGCCTGGGGGCGGTGCTTACACTGTTAGCAAATTTTCTTTTTGCCTACAACTCCCGTCATGCCCCGCGGCCCGACTAAGCCCCATTACAGCCGGGAGAACAACTCCCATCATGCCCCGCGCTCCACAGAACTTTGGGATCCGTCCCCATCTGTCCCATAAGTGTCCCCCAAACACTCCAGGATCCCTCAGTGCCCCCTCAGCGCCCATTAGGGACTCCCATAAGCACCCCCGAACCCCTGAGTGCTCCCACCCCCACAGATGGCCGGTATAGCCACTTCTGGGAATTCATCTCCTCTCGTCCCCCGTGGCCCCAGAGCCCCTCAGAACACAGTCCCGCGCCTAAAACTCCGGCTGCGACCCGCACCCTAAAGAGCCCGATTGGAACTCTCCGAGCTCGTCCCAAGGGCTCCCGTGCCGTTTACGTTCCCCCAGAGGATCTCAAGTCGGGGCTCGGACACAAAGATGTCCCCCAAGAGCCGTCCCGGACTCCCAAACATTTTGTTCCAACCTCTTCCAGGACTACAGCTCCCATCATACTCTGTGGCGCACAAACAGCCCTATTTCAGCCGGGACTTCATCTCCCGTCATGCGCCGCACTCCACCGAGGTCCATTGCAGCTGCGCTCAGAACTTCTGTGACGCTCCGCGGCGCCGTTAAACCGTATGATACCCGCGCCTACAACTCCCATCACCGCCTGCTCCCCTGAGAGCCCCGTTCGAGTCCCTCCTAGAGCCCGCCCGGACCCCAAAGGGCCCCAAATTCCCCTCCCTGACCTCCAAGGGCCCCCCTGGACCCCCAAGTGCTGCCCCGGACCCTGAACTCTCCCTCAGAATCCCTGAGTGCCCCTCCAAGTGCCCACCCGGCTTCCACCAGTGTGCCTCAGACCCTCAAGTTCTCTCTGAATTCCCTCCCCAGACACAAAACTGCCGCAAATGTGCCCCAGAAATGTCTCCAGGGACCCGGAGTGCACACCCCCCCAACCCTGTCTGAGAAAAAGATGATAAAAAAGATGACAAAAAGACTACAAATATAACTAATTAACATAAAGAGAAAGAAATAAATAGCCAATAGAAATGAATTAATTAATTCATGAAGGGAATTGTCTTACTTAGAACCAATGATGAATAATTTTCTTGGTTGCTAGAAATGTATCAAATTTTAATATAAATATACAAATTAAGTAATAAAAATATTGTATAAGAGTATCCTAAATTGAAATAATATGATTATAGTTTTGTTATTAATAAATTATATTTATAAGGAAAAATGCTAACATTTTTCTTTTTTTTTGGGATGTCAGTCCCAGGTGGGCGTTGTCAGACATGGTGAGGCTGGGGGTGAGGAGCTGATTGTCCAAACAGGCTCAGCCTGCAAGGGGCTCATTCTTATCCATGCCCAGACCTCCTAAGGAGACATTCAGCATCCAGATCACTTGGGGAATGCTTCTATCCCCTCTTCTCATAACTAAAAAATAAAAAAATACTGATGTGATTAAAAAAACAAAAATCATGAGGAGCATTTTGACATCTTCCTCCTGAAGACAACTCCAAACTGACTCCAACCACTGCACAAGCCCTGGAGACCCAAAGACAATGGAAGGGAGACAAAGAGCTCCTGAGGCCTTTCTGTATTTTAATCAGCCCCACGCTAGATTTGGGGCTGGGTGCAGGAGCCTCAGGAACACAGAGAAGGATGAAGAAACTGCTCAAGGAGTCAGCAGCAAAACTCCAAGTGCCTTGGAGCATGGCTGTGCCCCAGTGAGGGCAGGGAGTGCCAAAGGCTGCCCAGGGCCTGGTGAGAGCAGATCCTTGAGGGCAGCATTGCAGGGAGCCCAAGGCTCTGAGCAGGGAACTGCAATGTTGAGCAAGGCCTGGCTTGGCTGCAGGAAGCAGAAAGGCCAAGCCCTGAGCCCAGCCTGGGCCAGCAGGGCCTGTCCCTCATGGCTGCCTCGGGGCTCTTGATGGGCCAGGGAGATGTGAGGGGCAGCAAGGACAAATGGCATCCACCTGCAGCCCCTGCAAGTCTCGCCAGGGAGGCCGAGGGAGAAGCAAAGTGCAGCCCCTGCCAGGAAAGTTCCTCCTGTGGGGCCTCCAGAGGCGCTGCCCGAGCCCAGGGCACAAAGGCCTTGGTGCCTGTCGCCCTGCCAGCCCTGCCCAGCCCTTGACCATCTGTCCTGCAGGCTGTGCCCCCTGGGCGTGCTGCTCCTCTGCCCTGGCCGGCTGCACTCGCCATCTCGCTGTGCCCCAGCATTTCTCACCCAGCGTTGCTGGACCCTCCCTGGGCTCCCTGCACCCAGCGCTGCCGGCTCCTCGCACATAGAGCCCGGCCATGGCCCAGCCTCACGCTGCCACATCTCCAGCACTAACATTCTACCCTGCGAGGGACTTCTCCTCAGCTCCAGCCTGAACCTTCCAAGGTGCACTTGGGGGAGGTTTCCTGCAATTCCCACTGCCAAAGAAAGCTCTGTCTCCTGCTGGTCACAAACAGAGAAGGGCTGGTGGCAGATCAGAGGTGGTCAGACGCTGTGTGGGGCACAGAGACCATTGTAGCCATGATATTTTCTGAAAAATCCCTTTGCTAGGATTTAGCTCCTGAGAAGCTGAGGCCTCAGGTACAAAATATAAACAATCATTATCTGCTGCTGTGGAATGCAACAGGTGGATCTGTGATTGGCTTCATGTCATTGTTTCTAATTAATGGCCAATCACAGTCCAGCTGTGTCTCTCTCTGGTCAGACAAAGGATTTTGTTATCATTCCATTCTTTCTCCTTTGCTTGCAAGCCTTCTGATGAAATCCTTTCTTCTATTCTTTTTGTATAGTTTTAATATAATATCTATCATAAAATAATAAATTAGTCTTCTGAAACATGGAGTCAGATCCTTTTCTCTTCCCTCTTCTGGGACCTCTGTGAACACCACTACTGACCATGAAATTATTAAGTTTTTTAATATTCTCTGAAAGAACAAGGGGCATGCACTAAACACCTACAACTGGCTGGATGGCCAGTTGAGTGGCGGTGAATGTTACACCAGAGAGTGGTGGTGAATGCTGCTGCATCCAGCTGGCAAGCAGTCACCTGTGGTATCACTCAGGGGTCTCTGCTGGAGCCAGTTCTGTTCAATATTGTTACTGACAACATGTATGAGAGTGTTGAGACTTTCAGTAGTAAATCTGCAGACAAAACTAAGCTGGGAGCGTGTGTCCATCTGCTGGAAGGTAGGAGGCATCTTCAGAGAGACTGGGAACAGTTGGATGGATGGGCAGAGTCCAATAAGATGAAGTTTAATAATGACCAAGTGCCGGGTCCTGCACTTTGGCCACAACAACCCCTGAAGTGCTACAGGCTGGGGACAGAGTGGCTGGACAGCAGCCAGGCAGAAAGGAACCTGGGGGCACTGATGGACAGCAGGCTGGACATGAGGCAGCAGTGTGCCCAGGTGGGCAAGAAGGCCAATGGCTGCTGGCCTGGATCAGGAATGGTGTGGCCAGCAGGAGCAGGGCAGTGATTCTTCCCCTGCACTCAGCACTGGTGAGGCCACACCTCGAGCGCTGTGTCCAGTTCTGGGCCCCCAATTTAGAAAGGCCATGGAGGGGCTGGAGCGTTTCCAGAGAAGGACAACAAGGCTGGGGAGGGGTCTGGAACACAAGTCCTGTGAGGAGAGGCTGAGGGAGCTGGGGTTTTTCTCCTGGAGAAGAGGAGGCTCAGGGAGACAAGGCAATATCAGGGCACAGATTGGACTTGATGATCTCCAAGGTCTTTTCCAGCCTTGCTGATTCTGTGACTCTCTGGAACCACCCTTGGAGCAGTTGCAGGAGGAGCCCTGGGCCTCCTCTTCAGCAGCCCCAGCAGCCCAGGTCCCTCAGCTTCTCCTGCCAGCCCCAAAGCCCATCCTGTCAGTCCTGCAGAGCCTCTGCAGCCCCTCCTCACTGCCCAGAACAGGGAGCCCCAGAGCCAGACACAGCAGCCCAGATGTGCCTGCCTGGCCTGGGGTGCCTCTGGCAAGGGAGCATCTCGAGGCACTGCAGGAGCCTGCAGACAATTCCTGAAGTCACCCCAGGTGAGAAGACAAAAGTGAAGCATAGGAAATGCTCAGGGCTGTTTTGAGGATGGCTGCCAGGCAGCCCTGGCTCTGAGTAACAGTGCCTGCAGTGGGACAGGAAACTCCCAGCTGATGGGAACAAACTTTCTGGCTGACTGCAGAGGCCATGACAAAGCTGAGTTGTTTCCCTGCCATCCCTCAGCCATTGCTGGCCCCAGGGGTTGATGGCATTTGTGCTCCCTCAGGTTCATGTCCCCACACCAACAGCATGGAGGTGCTCCCCATGCTCTGTGCAATGCAAACAGGGGCTGCTGAGCCAGTGCTGCCGTGTCTGTGCCTGCAAGGATGGGGCACCTGTGTGAGCTGGGGGAGAGGCCAGGGCTGCAGAGGGGGGATGTTGTTGGCAGCTCCATCAGGACACTCTGGGACGCTGCCCTGGGCTGTGCAGCGCACTGGGGATGGATCAATCCTTGCTCTGCTGCTCCTTCCTGTCTGCCCCAGGGCCCTTGCAGAGCCCCAGCCATGCTGATTGCCCCCAGCCTGCCCACAGCCAGCCTGGGGCTGCTCACGGGGCTTTTCTGTGCTGGGCATTGGCCTGGCCGTGTTCTTGAGAGAGCCTGGGCAAGGAGCCTGGAGCCCCCAGGTCCTGGGCTGAGGTGTCAGCGCTGCCCCAGCAGTGCCCATGGCCTGCCCCTGCTACAGCCCCAAGAGCACCCCCAGGGCTGTGCCCGGCCCTGAGAGCACTCAGGCCCTGCAGCAACACCAGGGCCACCAGGGCAGCGGGGCAGGGCCACGGCAGCAGCACTGGCAACACCAAGTTGGCACAAACAATGGCATCACTTTGTAGAAAATATTTAAAACATAAAACAAAGATAAAGGGTCTCCAAAATGAAACTAAGAAGAAGTATTGAAGATTACTTTTATAACAAGTGATTGGCAGAAACTGGCCAGCAGTTTATTGCTTCTGAAACCATCCAGTCATCAGTCTCCACACTGCAGCCTTGAGCTCCTGGTTCCTCAGGCTGTAGATGAGGGGGTTAAGGGCTGGAGGCACCACCGAGTACAGAACTGACAGGGCCACACCCAGAGATGGGGAGGAGATGGAGGAGCATTTCAGGTAGGCAAATATGCCGGTGCTGAGGAACAGGGAGACCACAGCCAGGTGAGGGAGGCAGGTGGAAAAGGCTTGTGCCGTCCCTGCTCAGAAGGAATCCTCAGCACAGCCCTGAAGATCTGCACATAGGAGAAAACAATGAACACATAAAACCAAAAACTAAACAGGTAAGAAACAATGAAATCCAAATTTTTCTGAATGTGGACTGTGAGCAGGAGAGTTTCAGAATCTGGGGCACCTCACAGAAGAACTGTTCCAGGGCATTGCTGTGGCACAGGGGCAGGGAAAATGTATTTGCTGTTTGCAGCAGAGCATTGAGAAAGGCACTGGCCCAGGCAGCTGCTGCCATGTGGGCACAAGCTCTGCTGCCCAGGAGGGTCCCATAGTGCAGGGGTTTGCAGATGGACACGTAGCGGTCATAGCTCATGACGGTCAGGAGGGAAAACTCTGCTGACATAGAAAAAAGAAAGAAGAAAACCTGAGCAGCACATCCTTTGTAGGAGATTTCCCTGGTGTCCCGGAGGGAATTGTGCATGGCTTTGGGGACAGTGGTGCAGATGGAGCCCAGGTCGCTGAGGGCCAGGTTGAGCAGGAAGAAGAACATGGGCGTGTGCAGGTGGTGGCCGCAGGCTACGGCGCTGATGATGAAGCCGTTGCCCAGGAGGGCAGCCAGGGAGATGCCCAGCAAGAGGCAGAAGTGCAGGAGCTGCAGCTGCCATGTGTCTGCCAATGCCAGCAGGAGGAAGTGCCCGATGGAGCTGCTGTTGGACATTTCTTCACTCTGGCCATGGTGGACTGTTGAAAGAAGACATAAAGAAATGCAATGCATTTCTTTGAGTCACTTCTATGTATTTTATTTTGAATCAGCACAAAATCACTTCTCTTCCCATGAGGGAATTTCGCTAAACATTTTTTGAATTTGAGTTTGTGCTGCTGAGTTCCAGCCTCATCTTTACCATTGCTCTCAGGCTGAAAACTGGGGAGACCCCAAGAAAACAGCGCTCTCTGTGCCCCAGTGCAGACAGTGCTAGACCTCACACAGGAGTCCTTTGATCATTACAACTCCTCTGTTTCAGGGTGCCTGCACTTAAAATTGTCTTGAAAAATAAAGTGGACTTATTGAACTCTCCATTTTAAAAATAATTTTCTTCAAACCCTTCTGTCTTTCCCTGTGCAGCTGGACAGGAAGGAATACAAAAGGTTGCTCTGGCTATCTGCTGCGTGGAGCTGTGCCTACTGGAAGCTCTTTCGATCTATCCAAGCCTTGTCCCTGCCAGTGCTGCCTGAGTCCAGCCCAGCCCTGGGGGCTCAGCTCTGCCCTGCAGACCCCTCCCAGCACAGGGCACTGCCCAGGGGCGTCTCCCTGGCAGCCGGGCCTTAAGGGCAGGCAAGACAAACAGAGATGCTGCAAGCCAAGGTGCTGCTGCTGCTGTCTGTAGGGAGAGGAGGCTGAGGAGGCCGTTTCTGAGGGAGATGTGAGGCCCATCTGCTTAAGCCCCGGTTGACAGTGCAGGAGTCTCAGTGACACAGCCAAAGCTGACAGCCCCTTTCCCTTCCCTTGAGGAGAAAGCTGAGAGCAGCCCTGGCCATGCAGCACCATCTCCAGAGCAGGAGGAATCTGCCCTGATGGGGGTGGCTCCTTCCACCCACAACTTCTACCCTGCAGCGTCCATGGGGAGATGCCAGGCAGGCTGAGAGCTACCCCTGGCAGGTGGCACATGCCCTGGGCTGGCCAAGAGCCCTGAGGGCTGCAGGAGCTGCTCTGCAGGACACCCCTGGGCAGCCCTGGCTGCAGCCCCAGCTTCACCCCTGCAGCCGTCCCTGGCAGGAGGAGCCATCCTGCCCTGTCCCTCTGACGGTGCCCAGGGCAGCCCCGCTCTGCATCACATCCTCCTCCTGATACTCCTGTGCCAGAGAGAAACTGGGAGAGTCCTCCTGACACATCCCCCAGGCTGTTGGCTGTGCTGGCTACAGGAGATCCCCTCAGGAGCACAGGGGACATTGCCATGCACACACACACTCACCATACACAGGGCTGTGAAGATCTTTCCCCAGGTGAAGTCTCAGCTCAATGTCTTCGCAATCCTGATTGCCTTCAGCCTGTCTCTGCCTCACTCCTGTCCCCTCAGTGCCTCCAGGCAGAGCCCTCAGCCCTGCTGGGCTGGGAGAGGAGCTTGGAATGGGAAGAGCCTTTCCTTTAAAGCTCCGCAGCACAGACACAGCACAAGGAATTTAATGAGCCTCTAGGGGATTTGGTGTTGTTTACATCAGACCCAGTCCCTGAGATAGTGTTCAGAAAACTTCTCAAAAACTCAAAATTAAATTAAAACTCTGAAGTTTATTTAAGTTTTAATGAGTCTCACTGAGGAATTTGACTCAGAAAGTGTCCCCATGTTCCAGTTAGAGCAGAACACTGGAGGCAGTGATGACAGCTGGGGACAAACAAGGCCAAGGTGTGTCTGGTGCTGAGCAAAGCTGGATGTGTTTGAGGAATGCAAAGGGCCAAGGCCTGAGCCCCAGCCCCTGGCCAGGCAGATGCTGTCCCTCCCTCCTTGCTCAGAGCTCTTGCCGGGATGGGCACTGGCATGTGGGGATGTGCAATGGCAAGGGCAGGAGCCTGGGGCGGCCCCTGCCAGGCTACTGAGCAGGGACAAGGAGGCAATGAGGCCCCAGGCCTGCAAGGGTCACTTGTCTCCTGCTCCTGCCTCAGGCCCAGGCCCAGGCCCAGCAGCCATGGCCAAAGTGTTGCCCAAGTTGGCTCTGGCAGGGCTGTCTTACAGCTGCTGCCCATCCCTGTGCCCTGTGCAGCCCAGGCTGTGCTACTGTGTCCCTGCACTCCGCCTCTGTCCCCGCAGGCTGTCGGCATCCCCCGGCTGCCCCACCTAGCTGGGCCCTGCCTTTGCTGACAGCTCTGCCTCCTGCCTGCCTCTGCCTGCCCACACAAAGCCTTGGGCTGACCCAGGCTCCTTCTGGGGGATGTGCTGCACCACAGCCCTGTCTGGGAGCAAAATGTATTTTTCTTTATGTCCAGTCTGGGCCTCCCCAGCTGCATTTGTGGTATAATTTCTCTATCTGGCTCTTTCCCACTATGGAGAAAAAGCTCCTCCATTTCTGAATCCACCTTTTAAACCCTGCCAGGCCACTCCTGTTCTGTCCTCAGTCTCTTCACAACTCAGACCAGACACATATGCCTCCATATATATGGGTTTTGTTTGTTAGGCATGCAAACCCCAGTCTGGGAGATCTTTGAGCCCTCTCCAAGGTGCTTTCAGATGAAAACATTCTGCTCATAGTCTAACAATATATCACAAGTGCCCAAGGCCAGGCTGAGGTGTCTGTCAATGGCAGCTTTTGTCTGGGAGCAATCCTGGGATAGATGGAATTTTGTCAGCCAAATTCCAGTTTCTGCCATGGTCCCTGGAGAAGGCCAGTTTTTTTTCCGTAGGAAGGAAGGAACAGAGCCCTGGTGCTTCTGAGGTAAATGAGATGTGATCACTAGAGGCCAAGGCCAGGCAGAGCTGGCAGGTTTTTTTCTGGGTATCTTTTCCTTGCCTACAGGAAATTTTTCAGGGGGGAGTACCAATGTTGTCCATGGGTGTCTGAAAAAAGAGACAGTTCATTCCATAGGAAGGAAAACATGGAGCCTCAGTGATTCAGGAGCTCATAAGAGGCAGCCCTCAATATTCCAAGATCAGCTGGACCTTTCAGGTGGTCCATGGGAGGCCGAACCAGCCAGATCTGTTCCATGTCCCCTTGGTTCCATGAGGCCCTGCAGTGTCACAATGTTCTCCTTGCTTCTGCAGTGTCACAATGGCCCTGTGCTTCCATGAGGCCCTGCAGGGTCACAGTGGCCATTTGGTTCCCCAGGGCCCCAGAGTGTCAGAATGGTCTCCATGATTCCATGGGGCCTTGCAATTCCACAATGCTCTCCATGGATCCACGGTGTCCCACAGGATCACAACAGCCCTTTGGTTCTATGAATTCCCACAGTGTCACAATGGTCTCCACAGGAAGGAAGCAACTGAGTCCCAGAGTTGCAGGCACTAATGTTTTGTGGAGAAAATAAGAAACCTCACAACTTTATAAAAGTTGTAAAGCCCGGTATGTTTATTTTACGACGCGCGCCGAACGCAAGTCCCCCAACAAGGCATGCGTGCTTCTGAAGACCTCGGGTCTTCTTTTATCCCCCTTCCAAATGCATATGCATACAGTTTCACAATAAGTTCATACATATTCATTCCGTGTGACATTTAGCACCAGTTCTTCTTTATCAAAGGAATTTCTAAGTCAGGGGCAAATTGACCTTGTGGTCTTTTCTGTTTTTCTTTCTCTGTCTTCTTGCTGTCTCGGCATGCGAGTTTTTCCTTCAGCATTGGCCTCACAGAATTTTCACCTCTCTTAGACACTTCACCTAATTCAGAATGGATCTTTACTCTGTCTCACAGATGAGAGGCAGTCACCAAAGGCCAGCCAGACTTGATTGTATTCACAGATTTTTTCTGGGAGCAATCCCCGGATATACAGAATTTTAGAGGTAGGATCCCATCTTTGGACATGGACAACTGGACAAGAAGGATGATTCTTTTCCATAGCAAGGAAATAATGGAACACCATTGTTTCAGGGGCAGAAGCAGAGGCTATCTGAGCCACAGGTCAGACACACCTGTTTGTCCTGGCAGCTTTTGTCACAGAGGAATCCTTGTATATGCAGATTTTGTGGGGCTGAATCTCAGTTTTGACCATGGACACCATGACAAGAATGACAGTTCCTTTCCATTGGAAGGAAAGCACCAAGCCCCAGTGTTTCAAAAGCATGTGAGAGGCCACTCCCAAGAGGCCAAGGGCAGACAGACCTGTCTGTCCTGGCAGCTTTCACCTGGGAGCAATCCTTGGATGGACAGAATTTTGGAGGTGGAATCTCAGTTTCGACCATGGGCACCTGGTTGAAATGGACGTTTTTTCCATAGGAAATAAAAGCACAAACTCCAAGTGTTTTGGAAGAAGATGAAAGGTGGCCACCATAGGCCAAGCCAGCCAGACCTTTCTCTCTTGGCACCTTTCATTTCAGGGAAATCCTTGGACATAGGGAATTTTGGAGTTGGAATCTCAGTTTTGGCTGTGGGCACCTGGACAGGAAGAAGAGTTCTTTTCATTAGGATGGAAAGCACAGAGCCATAGTGCTTCAAAGGCAGATGAGAACCAGCCCTCAGGAAGCCAAGGCCAGCCAGACCTGTTTCTCCTGACAGCTTTTGTCTGAGAGAAATCCCTGGATATAGGGAATTCTGGAGGTAGATTCCCAACTTTGCCCATGGGTGCCTGGATGTGAAAGGTGCTTTTTTCCAATAAGAAAGAAAAGCACGTAGTCCCAGTGTTTCAAAGGCAGATGAGAGGTGGCCCCTGGGTGGCCCAGCCAGCCAAATCTGTCTGTCCTGGCAGATTTCATCTGGGAACAATCCTTGCATATATGGAAATCTGGAGGAGGAATCCTGATTTTCGCCACGGACACCTGAAGGAGAAGGACAATTCTTTCCACAGGAAGGAGCGCCCAGAGCCCCAGTGCTCCAGGGACAGATGAGCAGCAGCTTTTGGCATGCCAGGGTCAGCTGGACCTGTCCGGTGGCCCTCAGGTGTCCCAGTCAGCCAGGCCTTGATGCCTTGAGAGGCTGCCTAGAACAGAGGCTGGACAGAGTTACAGGAATAAAGTAGGGATTTATTAAAAGGCCTTCAAAGGATATGCCTGGGGCAGTTCAAGAGCCCGGCTGAGGGTACACCCAAGATGGACCATGGGTCACACATTTTCACCCTTTTATAATTTTTGGTCCATTTCTATATTGGGGTTAATTGTCCAATTACTGCTTCAGGTTATGAAGTCCCATCCTCCCAGTCTGCTCTCCTCAAATCACTGTTTGCACTTTTTGGGCCTGAAGCTGCCACAGTGTCCTTGCCTCTCCTAGGTTTCTAGGTTTCTTACTCCAGTTATGGTGAAATATTTCAAAGAGCTTCTAAAAAGTGCACTCCTATTTTAAGGGGTGTCTTTTATTACTGCTGTATTTGGAGCAGAGACAATTACAGCATTCTGTGATTGATATCCACCCAGGGTCTCTCCTCAGCAGCTCTGGCCTGCTCACAGAAGCTGTGCCTGGAGCTCTGACTCAGTGTGGACAACCTTGCTCCACATTGCCCAGCCGCATCTTATCTGTCCTCACTGCCCTGGGACCTGCTGTGCTTGGAGAGCTGGCTGCTCCCAGCCTAAGAGGGGTTTTCCCTTTTTGTAGTTTTTGAAGCAATCTGAAACTCCTGAGTTTCCCCACTGAAAAGAGAAATACTGCTCAGGTGTGTGCCAAGACCAAGCTGCCACCTATAATGTTGCCCTTACCCAAGGCAGAACTTGACAGGAAATGTTTTAGACCTTTGCACTCCATGATTCCATGAGGCCTTGCTCTGTGGCAATGGACTTTTGGTTCCACGAGGTTCTGTACTCAACAGTGGTATCCTTAGTTCCAAGTGTCACAATGGCCCTTTGGTTCCACAGGTCCCCGCTGTGTCGCGATGGGCTCCATGATTCCATGATTAATGCAAAAGCTTTGCATAAACAATGAGCAACACCATGGTCTCCTTGGATCTGCATTGTCACAATGAACAATGGGTTCCATAAGATCCCAAACTGTCACAATGGACATTTGGCTCCATGTGGCCCCTCTGTGTCACAAAGGACCCTTGGTTCCATCAGGCCCCACAGTGTCACAGGGGTATCCTTGGTTCCATCTGCCCCAAAATGTCACAGGGTTTTCCCTTTTCCTGCTGCAACCCACAGCAAACACCAGTGCCAGGGTCAAATGTCTGGCAAGAAGGAGCAAGGGGGGACATTTGGAGTGATGGATTTTGCCTTCCCAGGTCTCAGTGATGGGGGATGGGGCCCTGCTGTCCTGTAGATGGATGAACACCAGCCTGCCCATGGCAGGGGGTAAGAGACAACAGCCTCTGTCCATGGAACTGCAACAGCAGAGATGTCAGGAGACCTGGGTTTAAAAGACTCTCACCAGCACAGGAAACATCAACCTAGGACATTTTCTTGAAAGCTGACATTTTAGAGCATTCTTTTATACAGACACGGACAACCAAATACCAAGTTAAACAGTTTTGGCTTTCTCTGGGCCCTGAGACCAGCTGGAATCTTTTCAGCAGTCTGTGCTGTTCCATCCTGTTATAAATGATCAAATTGATAGCCAAATTTATAAGAAAATTTAGCAAAGATTTATTAATTTGTCTGTGAGACCGAAGTTTGGTCATCAAAACCACCTCGGCCAAGGGTCAGCATGGAGCGCAGGATTGGCGCTGGGTGAACACGGATCTGACCTCCGAATGTCAGAGTCTCTCCCTGTTCATGAATGATGCTTCGCACAGCAAGTTCTTATACAGTATATTCTTCCCGAGGCAGAAAGGACCAAATGTTCTTTGTGTCTCTTCACATGCAGAACCGTGGCTCTACATGTGCAGAGGTAGACAAAGACTCAGTCCAGGTGTCTCGATGTTGTCAGTCGACTCCGGGGAAGTCAGCATTCACATGCATCAGGGTGGCGCTGTTGATCATCGTGGTAGATGTAATCATCAAGATGATAATCACTCTTAGGTGGACCCAGCGACCCAGGGAAGCCAGCGATTATCGGCCTGGAAACTTCTATTCTTACGTTAAAACCCCAATGTTTATCTCAACGAACGTCCAGGAACTATATATGAATAAGACACTGCTCCTGGCCAGGATGGTCAAAAGACATAGTGTGGATTTTACAATATTTTATACATTAATAGCATTAATTATCTCTATCATATACTACAATCCCTCCCCATTTATATCACCAATTTAATTCATGGTCTCAAATTGCTAAATTTTTTATTTTCTACTTCTACCCGCCACCATTGAGGGTCTTTCACAGAGTGCTCCCTTACACTATTCTGTACTCCCCTTGTGGAACACCCTGTTATCCCGTATTATTCACATTCGCTTTTGCTTGTTTCTCGAACTTTGCCAATATTTCAGCAGCATTGCTGGCACACTTCCTTTCTCCCAGTCACATGATTTTAGATGTGTTGCCTCTGGAAGCTCCCTCCGGATCCACGGGAATTATCGCTATCTGCATTCCCTGGACCACAGAGTGGATCAGTCTAAAAAAGCATGGAATTAGACAAGGCAGGAATAGGATTCCAGCTACTGAACAGAGCACAAAAACCATCACTTTGTTCCACCAGGCCCCATTAAACAATTTGTCCCACCATGAAGATTGTAAAATCAAGTTGCATTTTTGAACTGGGACATGGGCCACTTTTTTGATCTCGGCCACCAAACCTCTTATAGTTTCCCCATAATCATCGATTTCAATACAACATTCTGATTTGTTGAACTTTCCACACACTCCCTCTTCTTCGGGCAGCAAATATTCTAAAGCTATTCAATTTTGGTACACAAATGCTCGTACCTGGGTGTGCTGCCAACTAAGTAAATCCAGGGCCCCAGAGGTGTGATTTGAAACAATTTCCACCACTGCCTGCAGCCGAATCAGCCAGTTCAGTAGATAAATCGGAGTCCTATACCCATAGCTTCCATCCTGGGCCCACGTGGCCAGTCCATAATAATCAATTATTCTTACCGCCAGCCACTCTTCCTTCTCCCAGGCTTGCTTACCACTTATCACTGCTATCATCACTTTCAGGCTTCTTCTCTCCCTTCTCAGGGTCTCGGATAATGAAGCCCCTAGCAGATTACTTTTTGTTTGAGGGATAGTAAAGAACACTGGCCGAATCATGCCTGAAGTGCATGATCCCTTCCACCTGGGGGGTAACTCAATGTATGCCTTCTTTCCACAAATCCAATAAATTCCATCTGGGGCTTTCCATCTAATGTTTATTTTCCCTGGGTCTCCCCAGTACTCTCTCAGGCCTTCCAAGGATTGAAAAGGGTTGGCTCCAGGATTTTTGACCCAACACAGTTCTATCCTTTTGTTCCATTCACAATTTGTCTCATTCTTCTGGCTCCAGTAGCCCGAAGGGGGTTCTGGCTGCTAGACCTTGCTTTTGGTGTTTGAGTTCACCGTCAGGGTAGACACACACGGGGTGCATCCCACCATTTTGGTGTACTCCTTTCCTTCTCGACTGGTGCAGATGGTTTCAATCAACCTCTGGTCCAAAATCCATCCCTCAGGTCTCTGTGCCAATTTTGAGACCCTCGGATTGTCCCATTTCAGAAGCTGTTCTGGAGCCAAACCTTCCCCTTTCCAAGGCCATTTTTCTGCTGACTTCAGCCCCCCACAAATCCAGCAATTTGACAATCCTAGTTCAATTGCAATTTCTTGAATCAGGTCAATGAACAGGTTCCGTTCCGGGGAAAGCAGCTCCCCATCACCATATTGTTTCTCCAGCAATTCATACTGTTCTCCCAGAGTTTTTAATCTTTCCTGTTCAACTTGCTTTCTCCTCATTTCTGACTCCCTTCCCTTCAATTCCTGAGTTATTTCTCTCATTCTTCCCTCAGGATCCTCACCATCTTTATTTTTCATGAAACAGACCACCCGATCATATTGCAGGCACACCCTATCATCATTCGCCTCTGCCAAATCCAATATAATTGGTTCTCTGCTCAAGGTAAATCTGCTATCAAATTTAACATTTCTTTCCATGCAATACATTTTCCTGTTCATCATGCATATCCCCAGCCTTGCATTGTCATAACACAATGGATTCACCTGGTGATACGGGACAAAGATCGATTCCATTTTTCCCCCAACCCACATGGTTCGGTTACATTGGTTACAAATGGAGATTGACATTATTTCTGCATTTTGTTTTTGTATCTGGTGTATGTGCTTATCTGACTGCCCGTTCCTTAGCCCTGCCTCATGATTAATACACCAAATCCCTGTTACCAATTCACACAATTTGACCCTCCTGCCATTCTTCCAACAGTACCTGCCAGGTTCCCTGACAATCTACCAAGGCTTGGTATGCTGAGGGTTTCTTGTCCCCTTTACAGCTGGGACCACCTGAGAGCAATTTCCACACTCATCTGTGGAGCTCTCGTTTCCGCCTCTCATCGGGAGCTCAGTGTGCAGACTCTGCGTCCTGCACATGGCTAGGCTCAGGACAATCAGGATTCCCACCAGGCGTACTCCTCTGCCTTTGCCTCCGTCCCCTGAGGTACCACCAGCAGCAAGGAAGACCATCTTCCCGGCAGCAGGAGTATTTTTCACGGAATATATTCTCTGACCTAGCCGCTTACCTCCTTTTAAAGGTGCCCCACCTTGAAATTCTGATGGCATCTGAGCTGCACGGTACCTTGATTGACTTTCAGCGCTCCACATACAATATTTCTGCCTTAGATTTGAGTTTTCCACGCACCCCGTTCTGGAAAATGTGGAACCACTCTTGTGAATCTAATTCGATAATTCCTAAATCTGTGGCTAGGGTTAGAATGCAGTCAGCTCAAGCTCCTATTCCAGACACTGGGTGCACAGTCCCTTTGGCCTCTGCCCCCTTCTGCAGCGTACAATAAAAGCTCCCTGACAATATTAACACTTAAAAAGTACAAACGGATAGCATACAGAGTCAGTATACAACCTATCTATTCGTCGGTCATTTACAAGGACATTGGAGTTTGAGTTTCAAGTCATGTGGGGAAGAAGTGACTCTCCACTTGGGCGCTTCCTCCTGATGTTCAACTTTCTTCACCCTAGATTCATGTGTCCAGCCTCTGCCATCCAAATGGCCGTGTCTGTTGTCAGGAGTACAAGAAAAGTACCTTCCCAGTGAGGAGAGAGGTGTACAGCTTTCCACACTTTCACAAGCACTCTGTCATCCAGTTGAATTTTGTGGATAGCAAATCCCAGAGGAGCACTCTGAGATACTATCCCTTGTTTTCTTAGTTCCTGTAAGTTTCTGTTTATCACAACCAAATACAGTTGAATCTGGCTGTCCTCAAGTCTGGGGTGTCCCATTGGCATCCCATGTTTATATGACATTTCATATAACATCTCAAAGGGTGAGAGGCCCATCTCTGAGAGGCATTTTCCTGATATTAAGCAAGGCTAAAGGTAGGCATTTAAGCCAGGACATCCGAGTTTCTAAAATTAATTTAGACAACTGTGCTTTCAAGATCTGATTCATCCTTTTCTCCTGTCCTGAGCTCTGGGGATGCCACGGAGTGTGGTATTCCCACCGAATGCCTAGCACCTCTGCCATCTGCTTAATAATTTTTGACGTAAAATGAGTTCCTTGGTCCTAATCTGTCGCAGACATTTTTTCACAGAAATCCTTTCTTTCAGATTTCTGCATTTTCTGGGAAGCAAGGGCCTCAGAAAAAGAATGTAAACAATTATTATCAGCTGCGGTGGAATGCAACAGGGGCCTCTGTGATTAGTCTCATGTGCTTGTTTATAATTAACAGCCAATCACGGGAGCAAGCTGGGGACAGAGTCCCTGGACACAACTTTGTTATAGATTATTTCTTTCTATTCTTAGCTAGCAAGCCTCTGCAAACTTCTCTCTTTATTCTTATTTAGTATAGTTATAATGTATTATATATGATATATCAATAAATCCAGCCTTCTGATCAAGAAACAAGATTTTCGTCTCTCTCTCACCACCTCCAGCGACCCACTCAGGACACTGTAATACTAATCAATGTAATTCACCACCTCATATCAGGGCACAATTTCCTCCAGCAATTTCCTGGATACTGTCTGAACCATTGCCCATGGACTGGGGAAAGCTTCCACCCAATGGGTCAATTTGTCCATGATCACAAGCACAAATTTGAGCCTCCTCACTTTGGGCAATTCAGTGAAATCAACTTGAATCCTTTCAAATTGTCGATACGCGATGGGGCGACTCCCCAGGATGGCCTTAGTCTTGTCAATTTCTGGTAAATCAGGCATCCTTGTACCTCTTGTTTGGCCAATTCGTAAATTCCCCTGCACCTGAAAAATTTCAAAAATTGTTCTGCCAGGGTCTCTGCCCCCCCGTGTGTTCGCTGGTGCAGTTTCCTCAAAATCCTTCTGGTAAAACCTTTAGAGACTAGTTTTCTCCCATCTGGTAAATTCTACTTTCCTTCCTCCAGTTTTACCCCAATCTTCTCATAGCTTTCAATCTCCTTTTGGGAGGGTTGAGGTGGGTTGTCTGGGACCTACATCCCTTCCATCTCCAGGGTACTTACCGTCATCAGTGCTGCAGTCTTGGCTTCCTGCTCTGCCAAATTGTTTCCCGTGTTCAGAACTGCATCCCTGCCTGGTGTCCCTTCACTTGGACGACTGAAATTTCCTCCGGCCCCCTTATTGCTTCCAAAATTTGCTGGATCAGTTCTCCATGCATCAGTCCCTTGCCCCGTGTGTTGATCAACCCCCTTTCTTCCTAGATTTTCCCAAAGGCGTGAGTCACCCCAGAGGCATACCTAGAGTCTGTAAAAACTGTTCCCTTCTTCCCCTTCAGTCCTTTCAAAGGTCTCAGAACTGCATACAGTTCGCAAGCCTGTGCTGACCAACTGGCACTCAGGGGACCTGCTTCAATCACTTTTCCCGTTTGTCCATCCACGACTGTGTATCCAGATCTCCTTTTCCCGTCAACAACTCTGCTTGATCCATCCACAAACCATTTTTCTCCTTTATCTAGCTCTTCCTCTTCTAAATCTTATCTCATCTTTGTTTGTAATTCAACCACCTCCACACAACCGTGAACAAGCTCCTCTGAAGCTTCCCCAAACAAAAACTGCGCAGGGTTCTGCGTGATCCTTGTCCGCAATTCCAAATCCTGCGAGTGAATCAAAATGGCCTCATACTGCAACAACCTTGCATCAGTGAGCCATTGTCGATGGAAGGAGACCCGGACACCAATTGGATCATCGCAGGTCCGATTTATTGATCGATACAGCGGGTTAAATACAGTTCACAATGAGCTTCATACATATTGCAAAAGCTGAGCTCAGGATTGGTTAGTTACATATCAGCAACTACGCCTACTTCTGCATTTTGGTGCTAATCTTTTGATACTTTCTGCATATTTTCAGCAAGAATCTCTCTTCCCTATCTTCATGTTGCGGCAAGGGCATCATGTCCTTGCCTGTCATTGGTCACTGACTGCTGACTTCCCTTTCAAGCTTAACCAGCGGCATTATGTCAGCATGGCCTTTCTCAGCTAACCAACTGCTAACAAAACTCTCCACATTTCCCCCGTTTTCTTCTTGAACAAGAAGACTAGTCTGCCAGGTTTTTGCTATCATACGGCTGACCATGTTTTGAATATAATTAAAGACACAAGGCAAAATAAGCAAAAACATTAAAATTACACCCAGTAGCCCTATAGCATATATCACAAGGTTCCTCAGCCATGGTCCAAGTCCTAAGATTTTAAGCCATTTGTCAAATCCTAAAACTTCTTCTTCCTTGAGATTGTGAAGTCCCTGTTGCAGTTCTTTTATCTTAGTGTGAATGGACACCGAATGATCAGACAAATTCATGCAACACATTCCCTCGAACTCTTCACATCCATGCCCCTGTGCTAAGAGCAAAAAATCTACAGCAGCTCTATTTTGCAAAACAGCATGGTTAACACTCTGCACATCTGCGGTTAGCATGTCTAGAATTTGTGATGTCTTGTTTAGCTCATCCTTTGCCCAGCACCCTAATTGCTTTGCTAAATTCATAGCTTTATTGGCAGATCCTCCTGGCAAGATAGTTGAAACTACCACTTGTTTGAATGTACCCCAAAACTGTGGATCTCCTATCTGGCTGCAGTCTAAATCATGTATGCTACGTCTCTTCGTGTTTGAATTTTGACTCAGATGCATTAGCAAGGACACATTAGGGTGAAACAATGACAATTTTCCCAAAAAACAGGGTCCACCCTGTGGTTTAGCTGGTATACCATTGCACGCCCTGTCTCCACAAATTAAAAATATTCCTGTGGGTAATTTCATTGGTGCCGTGATATTTGTGCCTTTACATTGACTGTAATGCTGCGGAGAGAATTTACTCAAATTCAGGAAAGAATCTAAGGTGACCCATGTTTCTTTAGGTTGCTTTAAATTCTGTGCATCCAAGGGTTCGAAACTAAACCATCCGCCAGCTGGCTGTAGTGTTAGACATACTGGCGTTTGTACTTCCAAAAAGATCCAATTCTCAGGAGGAGAATGCAAAGAGGTGTTAAGTGATTGGATTAGTAAGCATTGACGATAGCCATCACTCTGACTTGCAGTGTACCCTTGTTGTGCTGGCAATTTGATATTTGACATGTTAGACATACATAAGGTTCGATTATTTATTAAACTGCAAAACTCTCCAGGAGACCACACCGGAAGTCCCACCAGGCATGTTCGAAATGGGTTAGTAACCCCTCCAAGACTAAGACAAAGCGATGATTTGTTAATTTGATTAGCAAGTGTTACCCATAGATTTTCTCTTGGCTGACTAAAATGTGTTATTCCTACTGCTTCACTTGCTACAACATTGAGCAGTATAATA
This sequence comes from Ammospiza maritima maritima, assembly GCA_036010785.1. NCBI lineage: Eukaryota > Metazoa > Chordata > Aves > Passeriformes > Passerellidae > Ammospiza > Ammospiza maritima. The sequence goes on along the minus strand of JAYKTQ010000445.1, from coordinate 53,204 downwards.
AAGACAAACCTCATTTTTCTCTCTTCCTTCCCTGTTTTTTCCCTGGTTTGCTAGAACGGCTAATGCGGTCCTGAGTCAGTCTTTGAATACACTGATCTAATTCCAAATCAGCATCCTTGCTTACAGGTATAACGTCAGGTAGGTTTAAAGGCAAGTTAACTTTACAGCGAGCTGCTATGATGCGTGAGGCTCTAGTAATTTCTAACTCTCTAAGTACTTGCTGCAACTTCCACCTAATATATGCTATAGCTACTTGTTCTGCATTCTCATAAAGTTGTAATCCTGACCTTCCTGGTAGGCCAGTACTTTGCTCAAGAGCTCTATACCAGGAAGAATCTTGAATCCACTTCCCAAAAGAAGGTCTACACCATAAATATCCTATTGCCCTTTGTGAGTACCAATAAACCTTATTGCAATCTGCACAATGCAAAGCTACCCATGCATAGCACTTATCATTATCCTTTTTACAAACATAGCAAGGAAGTGAACATAAGAAAGGATCAGTATTAAAGTTTGTCTCTATAACCCAATCCAACCAGTTCAATGGTGATGATTGCAAAGCCTCTTCACCTTTCCTACTATATGAGGCTAACAGTTCAAGCTCTTTCTTTAGCGCAAGGCGTATCTTATTTTGTAATCGCTGTTTGTTGTCTTCTTCAACAACTACACCCTCCCACCAGGCAGGGTCCCATAGACGTGAAATTGCCCTAATCATAGAAAATTAATTAGCAATCACTAATAGCCTTACTCAGATGAGGTCGTTCCCTTTCTTGCCTTCTTTTTCTTATCTGCCTTCAGTTTTGCTGCTCCTAATTTCACTGGTCCTGTCACTTGCAAACTCAATTTTCGCAACTTTTCAATGCAGCAGTCTAATGCTCTTTTGGGATCCCCCCTTATGGGTCCTACAATTGAACGCTGCATTAAGGGTACTAATTTTCTACACCTTGACGTGACTAAGCGTGATTTACTTTGAACCTTGATTCTATTCACAATACATTGTACCTCCCATCGGTAATAAGCAAGAATTTTCTGTTCAAGAGACTCATAAAGATTTAAAGCTGCATATGCATTTTGCCCCGTTTGTCTCCCTAATTCATCCTGCCAGTTTTCACCCCTCGTGTACTCGTGTCAGCAAGTATTACACCACAAACCCAATAATAATGATTGTTCTATCCAAAAAGTTCTACCACAACCCCCACAACGTAGGGCTATCCAGGCAGCACAATGTGGATTGTGACAGTCAAGGCAATTTTAATTTGCTGGACCTGTTAAGCGAAAGGCTGATAATGAGTCAATAAAACCAATCAGCTCCTGGGCCGTCCGGTAGTGATGCGTCAGTGCTCTGTCCACCGCTTTCGAGTATCCCTTCAGCTGTAGCAGTAGCGGTCGTAGGACTAGAGGCAGTTTCTTCCCCAGTCGCACCTTGTCCTCCTCCGTAAGGTTGACCACCAGAGGCTGCATCAAAAACAGGTTTCGTCCACTTAGCAGGCACCCACAAACGCCCTGTAGGTGAGGAAACACAAAGATACCCCCGACCCCAGTATAGCACTTTTGCAGGTTTTTCCCATAATCCTGTACTCGGGTTCTTGTACTTAACCCAGACCTCCATTTCCTTAGTGGTTTCCTGACCTGACCTCGGGTGATGTTTAATTGCCAGGGGGGGTATCGTCTTCCCCAAAAATACATAAATGGTTTATCACATACAGAACCTTAGCCAAACATGCTTGTGGGTCTCTTAAATCTTGATGCTTTTATATATACTGCTTAAGGGTGCCGTTTGCTCTTTCCACTATTGCCTGTCCAGAGGGGGAGTATGGAATACCTGTCACATGCTTAACGGACCACTGATTCAAAAATTTCTGAACCCTAGCACTTACATAAGCTGGACCATTATCCGTTTTGATACTCTTTGGGACTCCCATGACAGCGAAGCAGCTTAACAGGTGCCTGATAACATGTATAGCTTTCTCTCCTGCCTGAGCCGTAGCCCATATGTAATGACTATATGTATCTATAGTGACATGCACATACTTGACTCTACCAAATCTAGCTACATGTGTAACATCCATTTGCCATTTCTCATTTATTTCTAAACCTCGAGGATTAACTCCGACGCCTAAACCTATTTCCCCATTATGATAACTACATGTTGGACATGCTCTAACAATGGCCTTAGCTTCTGACAAACTCAGCTCAAAGTGCCTTGCTAATCCTCTTGCATTTTGATGATATCTACTATGTGCTTCCCTGGCCAATGTATGCTTATCAACAGGACAAGAGTTATCAATGGGTAGGGTAACCAATTTGTCTGCACGTTCATTCCCTTCTCCTAAACCTGCAGACCATTTATGGCTCCTAATATGAATCACAGAATACGCTGCATTTCTCTCCTGTAAAGCTTTCCTTAATTGTACCAGTAACTCATACAATCATTTATTATTCACTTACTTAATTGCTGCTTCCTCTATTCGTTTGACTACTCCTGCAACATACATAGAGTCTGTGACCACATTTAAAGGCTCCTGTGAGTTGGACACTGCCCAAACTACTGCTAACAATTCCAGGGTTTGTAAGCTATCTGCAGGGTCTGCTGTGAGGAGTTGATGCTTCCATTGTCCTTTTTCTTGCCAGGTGACAGCAGCACACCTTGATTTCTTTCCTGCATCTGTAAAAGCTGTAATAGCTCCTTCTATGGGGTGTTCTTCTCTCAACGGTCGGGTGATCCAGTTCCATTCTGTCATCCATTGCAAAACTCTGGGCACTAAGTTGCTGGTCTCTACTTTAGCAGACGATGTCAATAATGCTACCTGTAAATCCTTTGAATTAATCAAGTACCAGTCCAGGGTTTCTTTTTCCATAGGCAATCTAATGGTAGCGGGTTCTCTACCATCCACTTCAAGAATTCTGAGATGTCCCTTTTTGATTAATGCAGCCAATTGTTCGATTTTTGAAAATATTGTTTTCTTATGTTGTAGTGGTGGTGATAACCATTCCAAAACCCGTATCTCCCCCGTTTTCTTTTGTTCTTGAGAGAGAGCACCAAGAAAGTGGCAAAGGCTATTCCAGATTGTAAGGTCAATGGGGTAGTCGAGTTGTCGACGAGAAACATACCCTTGTACACAGTTACTAATTTGCTGCAAGGCAAGATGGTGCTCCTTTGTCAGGTATACAGGAGTAGTGGGGTCAACGCCCTTTAACAAAGGCCATAGGGTTTCTAACAAATGATTTGGTATTCCCACAATGGGCTTTAACCACTGTAAGTCTCCCAGCAACTTCTGTGCATCATGCAGGGTCTTAATGTCTAATTGTAATTCCAATTTTTGAGGTATTGCTATTTGATCCATTAAAGTCCATCCCAAATATTTCCATGGCTTTGTGGTCTGAATTTTCTCTGTAGCAATAACAAGTGAATATGCTGCAAGAGTATCTCTAATGCTGTCAATCTGCAAAGAGGAAAATGGTTGTTGCTGTGCAAACAAAATATTGTCCATGTAATGATATATTATAGTTGCTGGCCACTTGCGATGTAGTGGCTGTAATGCAGCATCAACATAAAGCTGACAAAATGTCGGCGAATTGCGCATGCCCTGTGGTAATGTCGTCCATTCAAATCTTTTGTCTGGTTCTCCACGATTTATTGCTGGTAAAGTAAAGGCAAATCTCTTCATTTCATCAGGATGCAGCCCAATAGTGGAAAAACAATCCTTTAGGTCAATAATTAAAAGTGGGCAGTGTTCTGGGATCATAGCTGGATTTGGAAGACCAGGCTGTAAAGCCCCTATTGGTTCCATCTGGTCATTTACAGCTCGTAAATCATGTAACAAACGGTATTTCCCTGATTTCTTCTTAATTACAAAAATAGGTGTATTCCAAGGGCTCATGGAAAGTCGTGTGTATTGTTCCTTTACAAATTCATGGGCGTGCATAAGACTCTCCCCTTTTAATGGCCTTTGCTTAACCATCACCGGTGTATCTGTTTTCCAGGTGAGTTGAATGGGGAAAGTCCAAGCAATGGCAATTACCCCAAAGGGTGATGGTTAGTTAACACCACTCCCAATTGTGTTAAAATGTCCCTTCCAATTAAGCAAAAAACTGTAGGAGGTAATTGAACAATTGAAAACACAGCAGATACTTGTTGATTATCAATGCACACCGACAAAGGCGGCGATCTGCTGGCTAATGTAAATCCTCCTACTCCTGTGAGCATGTTTGATGATGGGAATAGGGGCCAATGTTGTGGCCACGCTTCTGGAGAAATGATGCTGGTATCTGCTCCTGTATCCAATAATCCATAAAGGGTTATGCTTTGATGTCCATGGGTAATCTCAACTTTTTGTTTTGGTCTATTTTGTAAATCCACAGTCAAAAGTGTAACACCAGTAGAGCCAAAACCCTTCTCATTCCGTGTTTGCCCAGTAAATGATGGTATACCCGATGTCATTTGTGATAGCGGTACCAATTGTGCGATGCGTTGTCCTTTTGTAATTTTAATCAGGGGATAAAGGGTGTAAACCATGATTTGTATTTCCCCTGTATAGTCCGCATCAATAACACCAGTCAATACAAATAATCCCAGCATGGTTGTTGAGGAACGTCCTAGTAAAAATGCTCCACATTTTTGTCCACTTAATATAAGAGGACCCTTTACTCCAGTTGGTATCCTCTCAGGCCGGTTCGTCATTAGCGTGACGTCTACTGCTGCTGATAAGTCCAAGCCGAGGCTCTCTGCTGTTGCTGGTTGCAGACAAGAGGTGGCAGTGATGTTATGGCAGCAGCTGGTGTCTCTGATGTCATGGCGGCAACTTGTGTCTGGGCGCGGCCCCCATGATTCGCGCTCCTCCGATCGTTTCCTGGCTGGCGCTTACAAGCCGTAGAATTGTGGGAGCTGGATCGGCAGCTTTGACACCATATACCAGTTTCTCGACATTCTCAGCCCATTTGTCCCTCATTGCCGCATCGGTAACCCTTGATGAATGGTCTCGAGCCTCCTTGCGTGTCTGCCAGTGAGCCGCTTTGGAGAGGAGCAAGAGCAGCTAACACCTGACTCTGAGTAGACTCTGCTTGCTTTTGCAACCCTAATCCTAATTCCTTTAAAGCTTCTGCTATAAATGCCTGTGAAGCTGTTGGCATTAATGCCATTCGCTCTAATGCCTCCTCAATGGTCCAATTTGCCCCTAAAGTAGCTAACACTCTTTGTGTTGCTGGATTGCTAATTTGTAACCCAGACTGCTTTAATAGCACCTCTTTCATGTACTCCGCAACACCAGCCCGATCTATGGCAGCAGCTGCCCTATCGATAAAACTTCCAAATGATTCTTCTCTACCTTGCTAATACCCATATAAGCCGGTAACCCTTCTGGCTCTTTAACCATGTCTATTGCAGCACGCACTAATCGCATAGCCTCTCTAAGCTTATCTGCTCCCGATATCATCTGTGCCTCTGTATGCAAATATGCCCCTAAGCCCATAAGCTCCTCTGCTGTCACTCCATGTAATGGATCTCCCTGAGCTCGTTGTACAGCAACCGACTCATTAACCATAACTTGCCAATGTGCATTAAACAATAACTGCTGGTGCTGAGTGAATATCAAACGCACTATTCCTCTTAAATCATTTGGGCATAAAACCTGAGTATTAAAAAGGTAATCTAACATTTGCCTAACAGGTTCACTTTTTACTCCAAACTGACTAACCGTAGAACGTAACTGAGCTAACAACTTCCAATCTAAGGGAGTATATTCCACTATATTATGTGTAAGGTTCCCCTGTGCATCATACTGTGGTGTGTATGTGACCAGACATGTAAGACTAGAAGCTACTTCCACCGCCTCGCCATCCCCCATTTGCATTACTTCTTTTGCCAAAGCAGCCTAAGCTTCCTTCCTCTGGTTAGCCATATCCCCCCATAGGTCACTGTGTGCCCCTGGGATAGGGTCTGACTCTTTAAGGGTGCTATGCTGCTGGCACTTCGGTACAGACACCGAGCTTTCCGGTTGGGGGGTGGTGGAACCGGAGCTGGCTCGCGCGGGGGAAGCGGCGGAGGCAAAGCTGGCGGCGGAGGCGAAGCTGGCTTGCTCCCACCCCCACCATCCAACTCGCCCTCCCCCCCTAACAGGAAGGGTGCAGACGGTTCCACTGTGTCTATAGGAAAATCCTCCACACCACTTTGCTGGGGACTCTTAGGCATAAGTATCTTAGTTACAGAAGGTGCCAGGGGATCATCCTCACGACCATACCCTACATTCCTCTTATGACCTTCTGTCACCCTTTCTGCTGCCTTTCTCTCAGAGACATGCTGAAGCAACGTGTTATACACCACCCGCCATAACTTGCCTAATTTCTTTGCTGACTTATCCTCATCTAACACTGTATCCCACAGGATATCCCCAAACTTCTTCCACTCTGCTAGCTCATGAACTGTATGCGGGTTAGCGAAAATGCCTTTAGCATGGCCATAAGCCAGTTACCCTGGTAATTCCTTTTTAAAATCTATCCCCTTTACTCCTCGCCGTTCTAAATACGCGGCGAAAAGATCATATGCTGCTTGCCTATCCATACCTATTCGTCAGCGCGCGCTGTTGCAGCTCTCCAGGCTCCTGCAGCATGTATTGGCTCGAATCACCATTGTGAACTTCAAGGGTGCTTCAAATTCCGGCACCGTGCCGGCTGCAAGGACCCAAACCCAACTTCCTCGACCATGGCGCGTTCCCCCCTTTTTCTTTTAATCCGAGACAAGAGGGCAGACGTTCGGGGTCACCATTTGTCGATGGAAGGAGACCTGGACATCAATTGGTTCATCGCAGGTCCGATTTATTGATTGATACAGCGGGTTAAATACAGTTCATAATAAGCTTCATACATATTGCAAAACCAGACCTCAGGATTGGTTAGTTACATATTAGCAACTACGCCTACTTCTGCATTTTGGTGGCTATTCTTTTGATACTTTCTGCATATTTTCAGCAAGAATCTCTCTTCCCTATCCTCATGTTGCGGCAAGGGCATCATGTTCTTGCCTGTCATTGGTCACTGACTGCTGACTTCCTTTTCAAGCTTAACCAGCGGCATTATGTCAGCATGACCTTTCTCAGCTAACCAACTGTTAACAAAACTCTCCACAAGCCATTTATCAGCCTTCTGCTACAGTATGTCCTGCACATTATGTGGTGCAAATACTACCAAAGGTGCCCTGAAGGCTACCTTCTTAGCTTCCTCTACCAGCAATGCTATGGCGACAATCGCCTGCAAGCAGGTGGGCCAGCCTCAGCTGACCGGGTCCAAAAGCCTCGACAAGTAACTTACTGGTTTCCTGACCCCTGCCCAGTCCTGTGTCAGCACCCCATGTGCTATGTGACTGCTCACATCCACAAACAACTGAAAGGGTCCTCTGGTCTCTCAGTTTGAATGTGGATTGGCTCTATGTCCAACCTCCCAGCTTCCCCTTGGACATACCAAACCTTCGGATCTATTTTCTCCTCATCCTGGACGGTGAGTTTATACATCCTCACCCTGAGCTGGGAATTCTCCACTGCCAAGCTGATTTTTAGGGCTACTATCATGTCTCGCCCCAGCAAATTAAAATCCACATCCTGCATCAATAATATGTTTCCTGTATGTTTTTTGTTCTCCATTTCCATTTTTACATCTTTTATGATCAGGACCTCAAAGAGTTCCCCTATTGCCCTGATTACCATCATGGAATCGTCACTCAGGGAGCACCCCTGCGGCAGCTGCTGCACAGCTGCCTGTCCCGTCCCTGAGTCTACCATCAACCACATCTCCTGCCTGTGGGGTCCTACTTTTAATTTTATCAAGGGCTCCCTCAGTGTTCCGGACCCCAAACTGAAAAGCCCCTGACACCCCTAATCTTCTTGAAATATTGCCTGGTCCTTGGCTTTGTTGGGACAATTCCTTCGGATGTGTCCCTTTTGCTTGCAGTAATAGCACTTGTAATCTCTTTTCTGATCATTCAATCCTTTTCCTTGGGAAGAGTTCTGCTTCTTCGCCAGTGCCTTCTTTGCAGCTTCTCTGCCTTGCTCCTGTTTTTTGTTCTTCCCTTACCGCAGCTACCAATACCTTAGCTTGAATCTTCTGTTTCTCTTCGTCTCATCTCATGTAGACTTTTTGGGCTTCCTGTAGCAGTTCCTGCAACCCCTTGTCCTGCCAACCATCTACCTTTTCTAGCTTTTTCAGAATGTCTTCCCAAGATTTTGGCACAAACTGAGTTTTTAGCAAAACCGCCCCGATCGGAGAATCGGGATCCGTCCCCAAATACATTCTCAAACACTTGCGGAACCTCTCCAACCATTCCATGGGAGTTTCATCTTTCCCCTAGCACTCCCTGAGTACCTTGCTCATGTTCTGTCCCTTGGGTACTGCTTCCCTGATACCCTGAATTATCATATTTCTCAAATTTATCATTTTCTGCCTCCCCTCCTCCATCTGGGCATTCCAGGACGGTTTCTGGTTTGGCCACCTCTCATCCCCGCTTTCCCCATTGGGGTTTCTCTTTTCCCAATCTTTGATCGCGACTTGTCTGATCGTGTCCCTCTCCTAATTGTTGAACAGCGACCTCAGGATTGCTTGGAGGTCCTCGTAGGTGTAGGTGCTGGTCCCTAGAAATTCATCTAGCCTTTCCACCACCCCCAAAGGATCATCCATTAATTTTCCCATCTCTTTCTTGAACACTCTCATGTCTGTGGTATCAATCGGTGCATGTACGAAGCCGATCACTCCAGGAGACGTCGGCACCTCCGTAAAGAGAAGCCGGGCTTCTCTTCCTCATCCCCATGTCTCCCATCGTTGCCCTCCTCGTTCACCGCCTCGTTTGATCGGCCAGGGGAGAGCTGTTTTTGGGGATGGTTACCTGTTTTTCTACAGTTTTGGGAAGGGTTGGCGGCAGCAGTTGCTCACATGGGAGCGGAGGTGCTGCTGCTTGTTCACATGGAGGGGAGGCGCCTCAGCCGGCTCCGGTGGGAGCAGTGGTGCCGAGACCTGACCCAGTGGGATCGCTGCCTCTAGAGGCAATGCGGGCACGGGTGGTGCCTAAGTCAGTCCGGGCTGGGGCAGAGGAACAAGGTAGAGAGATGGAAGATTGTCCAAGGGTTCCCATTCCTTTCCCCTGTTTGCCGCGCGTCGAAGGGGTCATACTGGGTATAAGCTCATACAAGCGTACCTCCACATCTCGGCATACTCGATTTCCTCAAAATCCTGTGGGTGGCGATCAAATACGTGATCATACAAGGGTTCGCAAGTCCATGCCTCAAATGTGCTGAACACCAGCCAAACCATGTATTTTCCGATCTCCTTCCCTCCCCATTTTTCCATACAAAAATGTATCATTTTCTCCTTGGACCTGCCTGCTCTCCTGGGGCTTTCGTCCCAATGTTCTGGCATCCACCCCAATGGACTATCTCTTGAGATTTCTGGCAGAACTTTCCCAGGACCCTGGGGAGATTTTTCCTGGGGTTTTCTCTGGAACCTACTCTTTCCCAGCCTCATTTTTCCAAAAATCCCTCCTGCGAATTTTCTCACCTTGTCTCTTTCTGCTGGGATGCTTGTCGCGAGTCCCGACTCTTTGTCCAATGTCGATCTCCTGAGTTTGCAAAACGTCACCAGTCTTACTCAGTCAGAGAACTGTTCCACGGACTTTTCGACTGATCTCCAGTTTTCTTACCTGTTTTCTCCGGATCAGAAGGTAGATGGACTCCTGAAATTTTCCAGGACCATCCTTTCCCCTTTCTGACCCAACCATGACTGATTTCCCCCCTCGAACTCCCTTTGAGTCCTGGGTCCCACATGTGTTAAGAAAAAGCGTCCGCTTCCCCCTTGACGACCATGTCCCTTGCAGGATGGTGGAACTGCGACTGTGGGGTCCACACTTGCTTCATGACAGAGTCAGATCTCACAATCACTTGGTAACACCCCACTCAACCACACGATAATCACGGTTCCTTTTCCCGCGTGGATTCTTCATCCACGCCTATTTCCAAGGGAAAAAAAAAGCAGCTTGGGCTCAGAGATCCCCTGGATCTTGCCGAGTTTCCTAGAGCTGGGCCTGTTTTATCCCTCTTTGGCTGTGGCTCCAGTTTCTGTTCAGTGATTTTTGATTGGTCTTGCAGACTCCAGTCCTGATGAGATCGCTGAAATCAGCGGGGCACCTTCCAGGCAGGAAGGGGTCTGGAACACCAAATTCAAATCCCTTTGGGTTTCACCAGATTGTTATAAATTATCAAATTGTGAGCCAAAATTTACAAAAATTTAGCAAAGATTTATTAATTTGTCTGCCCAACGGAATGTCAGTCTTCAAAACCACCACAGCCAAAGAGACAGCGTTGAGCCCAGGATTGACGCTGCGTGAACCTGGACCTGACCCCTCGAGTGTCAGAATCTCCCCCATTCATGCGCGCTGCTTCTTGCAGCAAGGTTTTATACAATTTATTGTGCTCGAGGCAAAGGTGACCAAATTTCCTTTATATCTCTTCACATGCATCGCTGTTTCTTTCCATGTGCAGAGCTGGACAAAAGCCGGGTCCAGGTGTGCCATCGGCATCAATCAGCTCTGGGGAAGCCGTGTATTCAGACGTATCAGTTTGGCGCCACTGACTATCTCGATAGATGCAATTGGCAATGCGATAATTGCTCTTGGACGGCTCCCGTTGACTCGAGATACCGGTGATCATCACCCTGGAAGCTTCTATTCTTACGTTAAGGCATCGATCGTTATCTTGTGTCCGGGAACTTGTTGAATATGAATAAGACAGCTGCTCCCGGCCGGAATGGTCAAAGACATGCTTCTGGATTTCACAATATCTTATACCATACATTAAGAGCATGAAATACCCCTATCATATATTACATTGTTTTTTACACCTTGTCATGGGCAGGCAGGTGTTCAGCCATCTCCAGGACAGCAGGGCCCCATCCCACATCACTGAGACCTGGGAAGGCAAAATCCATCACTCCAAATGTACCCCCTTGCTCCTTCTTGCCAGATATTTGACCCTGGCACTGGTGTGCTGTTCGATGCTGCAGGAAAAGGGAAAACCCTGTGACATTTTGAGGCAGATGGAACCAAGGAAAACCCTGCGACACTTTGGGGCCTAACTGAACCAAGGGTCTTTTGTGACACAGAGGGGCCACATGGAGCCAAATGTCCATTGTGACAGTTTGGGATCTCATGGAACCCATTGTTCGTTGTGACAATGCGGATCCAAGGAGACCATGGTGTTGATCATTGTTTATGCAAAGCTTTTGCATTAATCATGGAATCATGGAGCCCATCGCGACACAGCGGGGACCTGTGGAACCAAAGGGCCATTGTGACACTTGGAACTAAGGATACCACTGTTGAGTACAGAACCTCGTGGAACCAAAAGTCCATTGCCACAGAGCAAGGCCTCATGGAATCATGGAGTGCAAAGGTCTAAAACATTTCCTGTCAAGTTCTGCCTTGGGTAAGGGCAACATTATAGGTGGCAGCTTGGTCTTGGCACACACCTGAGCAGTATTTCTCTTTTCAGTGGGGAAACTCAGGAGTTTCAGATTGCTTCAAAAACTACAAAAAGGGAAAACCCCTCTTAGGCTGGGAGCAGCCAGCTCTCCAAGCACAGCAGGTCCCAGGGCAGTGAGGACAGATAAGATGCGGCTGGGCAATGTGGAGCAAGGTTGTCCACACTGAGTCAGAGCTCCAGGCACAGCTTCTGTGAGCAGGCCAGAGCTGCTGAGGAGAGACCCTGGGTGGATATCAATCACAGAATGCTGTAATTGTCTCTGCTCCAAATACAGCAGTAATAAAAGACACCCCTTAAAATAGGAGTGCACTTTTTAGAAGCTCTTTGAAATATTTCACCATAACTGGAGTAAGAAACCTAGAAACCTAGGAGAGCCAAGGACACTGTGGCAGCTTCAGGCCCAAAAAGTGCAAACAATGAATTGAGCAGAGCAGACTGGGAGGATGGGACTTCATAACCTGAAGCAGTAATTGGACAATTAACCCCAATATAGAAATGGACCAAAACTTGTAAAAGGGTGAAAATGTGTGACCCATGGTCCATCTTGGGTGTACCCTCAGCCGGGCTCTTGAACTGCCCCAGGCACATCCTTTGAAGGCCTTTTAATAAATCCCTACTTTATTCCTATAACACTGTCCAGCCTCTGTTCTAGGCAGCCTCTCAAGGCATCAAGGCCTGGCTGGCTGGGACACCTGAGGGCCACCGGACAGGTCCAGCTGACCCTGGCATGCCAAAAGCTGCTGCTCATCTGTCCCTGGAGCACTGGGGCTCTGGGCACTCCTTCCTGTGGAAAGAACTGTCCTTCTTCTTCAGGTGCCCACCGACATAATCAGGATTCCTCCTCCAGATTTCCATCTATGCAAAGATTGTTCCCAGATGAAATCTGCCAGGACAGACAGATTTGGCTGGCTGGGCCACCCAGGGGCCACCTCTCATCTGCCTTTGAAACACTGGGACTATGTGCTTTTCTTTCTTTAGGGAACAAATGAACTTTCACATCCAGGCACCAATGGCAAAGTTGGGTATCCACCTCCAGAATTCCCTATATCCAAGGATTTCTCCCAGGCAAAAGCTTCCAGGAGAGACAGGTCTGGCTGGCCTTGGCTTCCTGAGGACTGGTTCTCATCTGCCTTTGAAACACTGGGGCTTTGAGCTTTCCCTCCTAATGAAAAGACCTCTTCTTGCTGTCCAGGTGCCCACAGCCAAAACTGAGATTCCACCGCCAAAATTCCCCACATCCAAGGATTTCCCTGTGATGAAAGGCACCAAGAGAGAACGGTTTGGCTGGCTTGGCCTATGGTGGCCACATTTTATCTTCTTCCAAAAGACTTGGAGTTTGTGGGTTTTTTTCCTATAGAAAATCGTCCATTTCAACCAGGTGCCTACGGTCAAAACTGAGATTCCAACTCCAAAACTCTGCCCATCCAAGGACTGTTTCCAAGTGAAAGTTGCCAGGACAGACAGGTCTGGCTGCCCTTGGCCTCTTGGGAGCTGCCTCTCACCTACTTTTGAAACACTGGGGCTTGGTAATTTCCTTCCAATGGAAAGGAACTGTCATTCTTGTCATGGTGTCCATGGTCAAAACTGAGATTCAGCCCCACAAAATTCTGTATATACAAGGATTCCTCTGTGACAAAAGCTGCCAGGACAAACAAGTGTGTCCGGCCTGTGGCTCAGATAGCCTCTGCTTCTGCCCCTAAAACAGTGGTGGTTCATTATTTCCTTGCTATGGAAAAGAATCTTCCTTCTTGTCCAGTTGTCCATGTCCAAAGATGGGATCCTACCTCTAAAATTCTGTATATCCGGGGATTGCTCCCAGAAAAAGTCTGCCAACACAATCAAGTCTGGCTGGCCTTTGGTGACTGCCTCTCATCTGTGCCTGCAACTCTGGGACTCAGTTGCTTCCTTCCTGTGGTGACCATTTTGCCACTGTGGGAATTCATGGAACCAACGGGCCATTGTGATCCTGTGGGACACCGTGGATCCATGGAGAGCATTGTGGAATTGCAAGGCCCCATGGAATCATGGAGACCATTCTGACACTGTGGGGCCCCAGAGAACGAAAGGGCCACTGTGACCCTGCAGGGCCTCATGGAAGCACGGGGCAATTGTGACAGTGCAGAAGCAAGGAGAACATTGTGACAATGCAGGGCCGCATGGAACCAAGGGGACATGGAACAGATCTGGCTGGTTTGGCCTCCCAGGGACCACCTGAAAGGTCCAGCTGATCTTGGAATATTGAGGGCTGCCTCTTATCAGCTCCTGAATCACTGAGGCTCCATGTTTTCCTTCCTATGGAATGAACTGCCTCTTTTTTCAGACACCCATGGACAACATTGGTACTCCCCCCTGAAAAATTTCCTGTAGGCAAGGAAAAGATACCCAGAAAAAAGCTGCCAGCTCTGCCTGGCCTTGGCCTCTAGTGATCAAATCTCATCTACCTCAGAACAACCAGGGCTCTGTTCCTTCCTTCCTATGGAAAAAAACTGGCCTTGTCCAGGGCCCATTGCAGAAACTGGAATTTGGCTGACAAAATTCCATCTATCCCAGGACTGCTCCCAGACAAAAGCTGCCATTGTCAGACACCTCAGCCTGGCCTTGGGCACTTGTGATATATTGTTAGACTATGAGCAGAATGTTTTCATCTGAAAGCAGCTTGGAGAGGGCTCAAAGATATCCCAGACTGGTGTTTGCAGGCCTAAAGAATATAGTCAATATATGGAGGATGATATGCCTGGTCTGACTTGTGAAGTGACTGAGGAAAGAAAAGGAGTGGCCTGGCAGGGTATTAAAGGTGGATCCAGAAATGGAGGAGCTTTTTCTCCATAGTGGGAAAGAGCCAGACAGAGAAATTATACCACAAATGCAGAAGGGGAGGCCCAGACTGAACATGAGGAGACAGAAATTTCCCTCCCAGGGCAGAGCTGTGGTGCAACACATCTCCCAGAAGGAGTCTGGGTCAGCCCAAGGCTTTGTGTGGGCAGGCAGAGGCAGGCAGGAGGCAGAGCTGTCAGCAAAGGAAGGGGACAGCCAGGTAGGGAGTCGGGGGATGCCGACAGCCCACAGGGACAGAGGCGCAGGGCAGGGACACCGTAGCACAGCCTGGGCTGCACCGGGCACAGGGATGGGCAGCAGCTGTAAGACAGCCCAGCCAGAGCCAACTTGGGCAGCACTTTGGCCATGGCTGCTGGGCCTGGGCCTGAGGCAGGAGCAGGAGACAAGTGACCCTTGCAGGCCTGGGGCCTCATTGCCTCCTTGTCCCTGCTCAGCAGCCTGGCAGGGGCCGCCCCAGGCTCCTGCCCTTGCCATTGCACATCCCCACATGCCAGTGCCCATCCCGGCAAGAGCTCTGAGCAAGGAGGGAGGGACAGCATCTGCCTGGCCAGGGGCTGGGGCTCAGGCCTTGGCCCTTTGCATTCCTCAAACACATCCAGCTTTGCTCAGCACCAGAGACACCTTTGCCTTGTTTGTCCCCAGCTGTCATCACTGTCTCCAGTGTTCTGCTCTAACTGGAACCTGGGGAAACTTTCTCAGTTGTGTCTTTCTGTGGGACCCATTAAAACTTCAAGAAAGTTCAGAGTTTCAATTTAAATTTGAGTTGTTGAGAAGTTTTTTGAACACTCTTTCAGGGACTGAGTCTGATGTAAACAACACTGAAGCCCTAGAGGCTCATTAAAGTCCTTGTGCTGTGTCTGTGCTGCTGATTTGGGCTGGGCTCCTGGCCCAGAGGCAGCTCCTGGCAAACCAAGAAGAGCTTCATAAAGACATTTCTCCTCAGGAGCAGCTCTTCTACCAGCCCAGCTAGGCTGGGGCACTGCCTGCAGCCACCCTGGGCACAGCACTCACCCTCCCACCCTCCCGGCCCTGTATTGTAAAAAGAATTTTTAAAAGATGACAAAAGGAGTACAAATGTATCTAATTACCAGAAAGAGGAATAAAGAAATAACTGCTAGAAATTAATTAATTAATGAAGGTGGGAAAAAACCCCAATCACTGGTTTTTTAAATTTTAAAAGTGTAATACTAATAGAATGGTTATAAAAATAGTAATGCAATTTGAGTAATAATACTTTGGACAATTTGAATTAGGATAATATGAGACAATAAAGAGAAAGAGTTACGGACATCCAGGTACCTTTTTCCAGGCATTACGAGCCCAGTAAAGGACACCCGTTATCAAAGGATTAACCCTTAAACCAATAGCCCGTTGCATAGTCATAGACTTCATACATGATGCATAAATTCCAGTCAAATACAGGATTCTGTCTGGTCATCATCAAATTCTTCCTTATAATCTGAACAGCACCTTTGAGGTGGGAAGAAGTTTGTTTCTTCTGATAAGTGAGCAATAAATTATTTTTCTCTGAAAGATTTAGGTGTCCTGGGGCTGCTATCTGCTGTGAGTGCCTCATTCCGTTCTTAAAAATCCCACTAGCATAGTTCCTATTTTAACTACAAAAGCTATCTTTTAATTACAAGACTACATTTAGAATTAAAATGTTAATAGAGCACTACTAATCAAGAAATCAAAATACATGTGGTAAATATCTGCATAGAGCCATATAATATGCACTTTTAATAAAGGGAATTGTCTTACTTAGAAACATTGAGCATTAATTTTCTCGGCTACTAAAAATGCCTTGATTTTTTTTCTGTATAAATATAAAGACTAGGTAATAAAAAAGCAATAGTGTAGTTATAGATATAAATAAATATAATAAATATATAAATAATAAAATATTAACATTAAATAATGCATTACAGAATAAAAATTAATAAATTGCATTAACATTTTTGGATGTTTTGGGATCTCAGTGAGGTTGGGGGTGCAGGTCAGGTTTTCCAAAGAGGCTCTGCCTGCAAGGGGCTCATTCTTATCCATGCCCAGACCTCCTAAGGAGACAATCAGCATCAAGATCACTTGGGGAATGCTTCTGTCACCTCTTCAATGAACTGAAAAATAATAAAATGCACCCTTGATTAAAAACCAATCACGAGGTGCATTTTGGAATCTCCCTCCTGAAGACAACTCCAAACTGACTCCAACCACTGCACAAGACCTGGAGACGCAAAGACAATGGAAGGGAGACAAAGAGCTCCTGAGGCCTTTCTGTATTTTAATCAGCCCCACGCTGGATTTGCGGGTGGGTCCAGGAGCCTCAGGAACGCAGAGAAGGATGAAGAAACTGCTCAAGGAGTCAGCAGCAAAACTCCAAGTGCCTTGGAGCATGGCTGTGCCCCAGGGAGGGCAGGGATTGCCCAAGGCTGCCCAGGGCCTGGTGAGAGCAGATCCTTGAGGGCAGGATTGCAGGGAGCCCAAGGCTCTGAGCAGGGAACTGCAATGCTGAGCAAGGCCTGGCTTGGCTGCAGGAAGCAGAAAGGCCAAGCCCTGAGCCCAGCCTGGGCCAGCAGGGCCTGTCCCTCATGGCTGCCTCGGGGCTCTTGGTGGGCCAGAGGGATGATGTGAGGGGCAGCAAGGACAAATGGCATCAACCCGCAGACCCTGCCAGCTGTGATAAATAGGGCCAGGAGACCAGCTCCTTTAAAAGGCCTTTATTAAAGTCAGCTCTGGGTGGGGAACCCGAGGGGTTGTGCACACCGCCACTGCTCCCACTGGACAACGCTGAGGATGAGGAGTGCAGCTTTGTCTTTCCGCACAGCTGGGGCTTCCGTCCTCACGAGAGTCCTTAGGAAGGTCATGTTGACTCGTAGTCCAGGGTTATCTTTCAAGCTGGGTACTATCAAAGTTATGGTGACAGGACGGAATCCAGCTCTGGTCTAGAGTGGGTGACTTAGTGTGGTTCTGGTGGGTTAAAGTCAAAGTTTATGCGCTGGTTTGTTGTTTTGAGAGGGTTCATATAGTTGCCACAGCCTCTCATTTGAATTCAGTCCGGGTGCAAGTCCTCCGGGGGAGGAGGGGAGCAGGGGAGCAGAGGAAGTGGTTCCCAATGGGAATGGATACAAATCCCAGGTGAGAGGGAAAGGGGTACAAATACAGAATATGACGGGGAGAGATACAAATAGAGGGTAATATAGCAACATTTAACAACGGCAACTAAAGGCAAGTCCTAGAACTCTAAGATTCAATGTTTAACAACAGACCAACACTTCAAATTAAGACCTTATCAACTTCATTAACATCAACTACAATTACTACTCTGAAAAAGAGCTGTCATCTCCAGGATTTTCATTCCTCACAATATCTCCCCTCTTTCTTTTTGATCGAGTTTAAGCCCGCATCAATTTGTAATTTCTGTTTCGTGGACATAAAACTTCGGTAATTTCTGATACTGGTCATAAACTCTTTTAGCTGTTTTATGTTCTCCTTCTTGACTTTCAATCATCATTATTTTGGTTTTGGCTTGAGCAGTTGTTTCTGAAACCCCTGTACTAGCTTGAATTGTAGATGATATAATCTTATTTAAACATGGGAGTAGGCAAGGTAAGACTATTAAACTTATTAATGCCGCCACTACTATAAAGATTACTTTGTTCTACCATTTCCCTTTAAAAGACTAAAAATCATCCCACCAACTGGTGCCTATTAGGGGAGTCCACTCCTGATTTCCCACATATTCTATTTTTCATATTTCTGTTGAAATGTTTCTTATTACCTCACTTCTATCATCGATTTTCAGGCAGCACTCCAATGAATTAAATTTTACACATATCCCTCTTTCATCGGCTACTAAGTAATCAACTGTGAGTCGAATTTGGTAGATGACAGTTCTAGTTTGGGCCAATTGGTAATTAATATGGTCAAGGACAAGTGATGTTCTGTTGGGCACTACTTCTAGTACTGCCTGGAGTCGAATGATCCTACTGAGCATGTAAATTGGAGTACGATATCCCCAGGATCCATCCTGGGCCCAAGTTGCAGGTCCATATGTGTTAATTATCTCTTCTGCTGTCCAGATTGTTCCCTTCCAGGTTTGTTTTCCCCCGCCCCGGTCAATTATATTCCTCTTTTTCCAGTGAGTCTTTCTCAAATTGTCATACAATGGAACCCCTAAACTTGACCCTGATTCCTTTGGCAATAGAAAGAAAGCAGGTTTGATGACACCTATAGTGCAGCTTCCCATCCAGTCTCCTGGAAGAGTAGTATAGGCTGTGTTGCCACAAATCGAAAATAGATGATCGAGGGCTTTCCAAAAGATGTCTTGGACTTCCCAAGGGTACTCTCAATATTTACACATTTGTCTTATTCCCCAAAAGGGGTTTACCCCTTTATCTGCACATTTGCACAGCCTATAGCCTTCAGGATAAATGCACTCCTTTTCCTTTTTCCCAGTGGACCATTATTGATTTGGCTCTTGGGGAATCCATCTAGCATTTAAGTCTTCAATCTTTAGATACCTCTTGCATGCCATCTTTCCCACTGGGGTATTATATCTCTTCCCTGCCCTTATTATGAATTCTTCCCCAATTACTTTAGATTTTAAGTCCCATTGTTCCTTCCTTCTTTGTCCTAAAATGTGAGGTTTCTGTCCTGATTGTTCCCACCTTAGAATTTCTAATGGTCCTAAACTAATTCCCTCCCATGGCCAAATTTCTGTCATTTTAGTACTCCCACAGACCCAGCAGTTGATTAGATTTAGTTCCTTACTAATTCTTTCAACTAGGTCTGGGAATAGGTTCTTCCCTAAGGGCATTTCTATTTCATCCTTTTTGGTGGTTACTGTTAATTGTCTTTCCTGTATTAGATCTTTCAGTCCTTCATGATTACTTTCATGCTCAAAACAAAACCAAGTTTTTCTTACAGGGCATTCTCCAAGTAAGCGTTGCCTAAATGAGACAGGCTTCTCACAATCCAATAGACTTTCCCGTCCTCTTGACAGGTAAATAACTGGGAGTAGTTAAAAAATAAGGATTTACATTGGTGTGAACCCTTATCAGTGACCCAAGGTTCTCCCCATCATGTAGGGGATAGTACATGGATTTTCCTTGCTCCCCATACTTTCCACAAACAGGAATAACACCAGTCCTCCTAAGAGTCCAGTATGAACCATTGACATGATCTCACCCAGCCTTGCCTCTTAGGATTGGGGAACTTTCTCCCTTCTCTTTCCTCCCACTTCCTATCATTTTAATAGCTCCCGAAGAATGTTCTGTAGGAGAGTAGGTTTGAAACCCTCAGGGTTTTCCTTGGAGAAAAATAGATTATTAGAACTCTATTGGTGATATAACCTTTTGAACTTAACTATCATACTAACATTTAATTCTTATAACTCTTCAACTTGTAACCTTGAACAGTTTAAAAGAGATGGAGGAACCCATTCTGTATATTCATGATAATATATTAAATCTTTACACCAAACAGTTAACAAAATGTTCACTCTAATCTCTAATCCAAGAATAGCATAATATACTCCAAAACAAATGAAGCCTCCAACACAAACTAAAAATTCTACATTCAAAAGTCAACAACAATAACAATAAATAATAATGACTTGAAGAAAAAGTATAACAATTTTAATATATTAGTCTCTTGTACTTTTATCAGTCTTTCTAAGCAACCTTTGGTCTCTTTCTAAAGGTAACTTTGAGATTGTCCGAGTTCGGGATTGCAACCCACGTGGAAGCATCTGTAGCTGGTGCTGTTGGATCCAGTCTGCTGTTTGTGGGGGGTGGTACCGGTCCTTTGACTGGAGTGATGTGAGTCCAGCCTCTTTCTCATGTCCTTCCTGCAGTGTGCGTCATGAGTAATACCTGGAAGGATCCTTCAAATTTTGGAGTTAATGGGGCATTGCTCCATGACTTCATTAGTACCCAATCTCCTGGACTTATTTGGTGCACATCTGTATCAAGGGGGGAAGTTTGGGGAAGATATCCTCTTTTTCTCAGACTCTCTAGGGTCTTTCCAGTGGTTTCTATTTACTTTCAGGTAGCTGTTTCCCCTTCTAAATAGTCCCCACTACTATATGGAGTCATTAAAAATGGGAGTGCAAACATCATTTCATAGGGCGGAACCCCTATATCTGATCAGGGTCCTGTCCTGATCCTTAAAAGGGCAAGGGGTAGACATTTGAGCCAATTCATCTACGTTTCTGCAATTAATTTTGTTAATATATTTGTGAGGGTTTTATTCATTTTTCTACCCTCCCAGAGCTCTGGGAATGCCATGGGGTATGTAATCTCCGTTTTATTCCTAAAGCCTCAATTATTTTATGTAATACTTGTGCGATAAATTGTGGTCCCCTATCTGGATCAATATTGTTCACCAACCCGTATTGGGGATTGATGTTAGAATTCTAAGATAATCTTGGCTACTATTTCCGCTTCTCCAGTCTCTTTTCTAGTTGGAAAGGCTTCTACCCAATGAGTAAGGTGGTCAACTATTACCAATAAGTGTTTGCAACTCTGTACAGGGTGCATTTCAGTAAAGTCTATTTGAATGTTTTGGAATAGTCTTTGGGCTAATTCTTTTCCCCCTCGTATGGTCTGCCTCATCACTTTTTGATTTAGTTTTTGGCAAATGAAGCACCCCTGAGGTACTGCTTTTGCTAACTCATGTATTCTGATACATAAGTTTTCTCTTAAATAGTGATCACATAACCCTTGGACTCCCCCAATGGGTTAATTTCTGTATCTCTGTTAACATTTTCTGGGCTAGGGCTTTATTTAAAAATTTACGCCCATCTGGTGTCAACCACCCCCCTTGGTTCCCCCGATGCATTTATAGTTCTTTTATTGCTTTTAGTTCTTTCTCACTGAATACTAATTTTCCTTTCCTTTCTTCACCTAACACTTTGTTTAACCTGACTAATTTCACTGGCTCCTATGGGTTTGACGCTGCCTCCTTAGCCACTTGGTCAGCTAACTGATTCCCTTTTTCCTCGATGGTATCCCCTTTCTGATGTCCCTTAACATGTACCACTGCAATCTCTGCACGTTTAGGTAGAGATTCTAATATTGATCTTATCAATTCTGTGTGCACTAAGTTTTTTCCTTTGGAGTTCAGATACCCACATTCCTCCCAAATGTTTCCAAATGTATGAATGATTCCAAAGGCATACCGTGAGTCAGTGAAAATTGTCCCTTGGCCCCCTTCCAATAAGTCAAGTCCCCACTTTAAAGCATAGATTTCACAACACTGAGCTGACCAATGAGAAGGCAGTTTGCCCTTCTCGGTAAATCTCATGTCTTCCTTTTCTGTAGTTTGAATTAGTGCATATCCAGACATCCTTTTTCTCTCCACTACTCTCAAAGACCCATCAGTAAATAATTTTATTCCATAAGGTAGAGGTATCTTTTCTAGATCTTCCTCAACTTTTGTCTGAAAGTCCACTAGTTCCAAGCAGTTATGCACTAGTTCTAATAATGGCTCTCCAGAGAGAAACTGCACTGGATTTAGAGTTTTAGAGGTTACCAGCTCTAGGTTATCAGCATCTATTAAGATTATTTCATACTTTATTACTCGGGAGTCAGTAAGCCACTTCTGGGCTCTTTGGCCTTAAAATTGTTTTTACATCATGTGGTGTATGGATTCTTATCTTACATTGCAGGGTCAGTTTTTGAGTCTCTTCAATTAAGGTGGTTGCTGCAGCAATTGCTTGAATACAGGTGGGCCACCGCCTAGCTACCGGGTCTAGCAGTTTGGAGATGTAAGCTATTGGTTTTTTACACCCTCCCCACTCTTGGGCTACCACCCCATATGCAGTTCCTTTTTCAGTATTTGCAAATAGGTCAAATTCTTTTTCCAGATTGGGCAAACTTAGGACAGGTGCTGAGGTTTGTTTATCTTTCAAATTATTCAGTTTTTTGTCATCCTCATTTCTCCATTCTATTGGGTCAGCGTTTACTAATTTGTCATATAAAAATTTTACACTTTGGGTATATTGATCTAACCATAACTTACAGTACCCAAATAAGCCTAATAGTTTTCTGACATCTCTCTTAGTTTTTGGTGCTGGTATGGATAGTATGCCTGAAATTCTTTCAGGACTTAATTTCTTATATCCTTTCCCAATTATGTGTCCCAGATAAGTAACCACCGCTTCCACAAATTGCAATTTTTTCTGAGATACTTTTAAACCCTTTGCTCTTAGGAAATTTAAAAGGCATATACTTGTTGCCCTGACATTATTCTGTTCCTCTCCAGATACTAATAAGTCATCTACATATTGTAGAATTTGTACTTTACTCTCCGGGGTGAATTGTTCTAAAAGCCTTTCTAAGGCCTGCCCGGAGAGATCTGGGGACTCGGTAAATCCTTGGGGTAGGCATGTCCACCTTAATTGTTGTTTCCTCCTCTTCTCTGGATTTTCCCACTCAAACACGAAACAATCCCTACATTCCTCAGCAAGAGGACATGCCCACAATGCATCTTTTAAATCTATAATAGTAAACGAGGCATGCTCCCTTGGGATCTGACTCAAGAAGGTGTAGGGATTTGGGACCACTGGATGCCTGGTTATACTTCTCTTATTTTTCTTCCTTAAGTCTTGGACCAATTGGTATTTTCCATCTGCCTTCTTGATTGCTAAAATAGGGGAAACATACACGGCTCCAGGATACCTTCCTCTAATAGCTGCTCAATCACAGGGGTCAGTCCCTTTTTTCCCTCAATAGACCTCGGGTATTGCTTTACTTGAACGGGAGGAATTCCTTTTTGCATTTCAATTCTTATTGGTGGGATGTCTAGATAGCCCCTCTTTCCTTCTCCTGCCCAAACCTCTGGGTTTATCTGCTCTGTATCTCCTGATATCAATTTCATGATCTGGACTATCATTCTCCCATCCTTTGGGATAATCCCCACTCCTAATGAGACTTGATGGTCCCTTCCCAGTAAATTACTTTCTAGATTAGGTAAATAGATTAAGTCAGCCACACACTGCCTTCTGCTTCCTTTAATTTCTACGTTTTCAGCTATGGAGGCTCTAAATGGTTTTCCCTCTGCTCCCATCACCTCGCAGACCTTTCTCCCAGTCGTCACTCCTGCGGGTAATTCCTTTATACTTGATCTGTCTGCTCCGGTATCAACTAAAAATTCAAATTCCTCACTTTGGGGACCAACTTCAAAGTTTACCAGAGGCTCTTCTTGATGGTACATTGGGTCCCCTAGCATGTAAAGCCCCTGACACCCCTTGTTGTCATCCCTCAGGAGTCTCTCAAGAGCCTCTTGTTCTTTTACCATTGCCTCATCCAAAGAGAGTTTATTGCAATCCCTTCTTATGTTTCCTATCTCTCCACAATAATAACATTTCCTGTTGCTCAGTGGTGCCCCTGGTCTCTTGTTTGTATCCACCCATGGAGGTAGTATAGTTTTATCTTTGGGTGTTTCAAAGGAGGACTTTCGTCCATTTTCACTGATTCTCAATGGTTGTCCCTGCTGATTTCTTCACCCCTAGAATTTCCCCGGCTACAGCTACCATGATTCTAACTTTAGCTTTAGTTTTCTCTTCTTCTCTCCTTAAATATATCCTATAAGCTTCCTTTAACAGCTCATTTATTCCCTTCTCCTGCCAGTCATCCATTTTCTCTAACTTTCTCCGTATGTCCAGCCACGATTTTGTAACAAATTGCACTTTTAGAAGTACTTGGCCTTCAGAGCTATCAGGATCTCTATTGGAATATAATTGGAAGTTCCTCTTTAATCTGTTAAGCCAAGTAGCTGGGGTTTCATCCTTTTCTTGCATTCTATCGAAAGCTAGTTTTGTGTTATTACTTCAGGGAACTGATTCCTTTATTCCTCTAACCATCAGGGACCTATACTCTTCCATGTTCCTTCTATCTTTCTCTTCATTAGGGTCCCCCTCAGGGTCCTGTAAGGGTAATTTCTGGTCACTGGGATCTCCTGAACAATTTTCTCACTCCCAGATCCGCATTCCTACGTCTGTAATCATCTTTACCTCTTCAGTTCAGCTCTCCCCAGGTGTAAATGTTAAGGCCTAGAAATAGATTCACTTGGTTCGATATACCTACCGGATCCTCCACTAAGTTCCCTAACTCCTTTTCAAAGCCTCAAATTTCAGTGGCTGTTAATGGGGCATCCACAACCCAAGTCCCCCACGTATCCCAACCAAGGGGACTTCTCTAAGAGGAAAAAGCTTCTCCTCTTTAGATGTTTTAGATCTTGTATTACAATAAGGTCTCTCCATGAGGTTACCCCTGTGGGAAGAAACAGGAGGAGTGGGGCTAGTTGACTTATACTAACTGGGTTAGAGATGGAGGTGCTCACCTCGCAGTTAGGAGGGAGTAATGGTATAGCAGTAGGTAAGGGGAAAGAGACTGAACCCGTAGGAAGGGACACTGGAGGTGGGGCTGGAGAGACAGTTCAAAAAGGTTGAGGGGGAGACTGGAGAAATAACTTGTGGAGAGTTTTGTTAACAGTTGGTTAGCTGAGAAAGGCCATGTTGACATAATGCTGCTGGTTAAACTTGAAAGGGAAGTCAGCAGTCAGTGACCAATGACAGGCAAGGACATGATGCCCTTGCCACAACATGAGGATAGGGAAGAGAGATTCTTGCTGAAAATATGCAGAAAGTATCAAAAGAATAACCACAAAGATGCAGAAGTAGGGGTAGTTGCTGATATGTAACTAACCAATCCTGACCTCAGCTTTTGCAATATGTATGAAGCTTATTATGAACTGTATTTAACCCGCTGTATCGATCAATAAATCGGACCTGCGATGAACCAATTGGTGTCCGGGTCTCCTTCCATCGACAATAACTGGATTAGAGGGAGGTGGGACAGTAGTGTTTGGAGCAGGTAAGGGAGTTGTGGTTAGGGTAGGAGTAATAACCATAGGAGTGTTAATCGGAGGTGGTAATGGGATCGGAGTGGCTGCTGATTCTGGGGATGGAGAGGCCAGAGGTAAAATCAGGGGATCTGGGAGAGGAGCCTGGGGCCTTGCCAGGTAAATAGGAGGGAATGGAGGAGGAGGTAAGTAATCAAGGGGGTCCCACTTAACACTAACCTCTTCTCTCCCCTCATTGTTGTCCTCCCGTTTTGTAGCTTACAGATTTTTATAACATTGCTGGTGGTATGCCTCTGCGAACATGCAGCATATGTTAACTGCTCAAGATTGGCACTTTCTCGTGTTTTCAGGTGTTGGCTTAATTGGGAACACATCCATGGATCTCTTGTCCCATACCATGGCCACTCCCCCTGCAGGTTTAACTTAGACCAGACTTCGATAAAGTAGTGAATCATTTTCATTTTGTCTAAGCCTTTTGTGGCCTCCTGAATTTTGGGAATTCTGTCCATCCCTGCCCCAAAGACCAAAAGAGATGTTAGAAAATTATCAGGTTTGTTTGAGTATTGAAGATTATGGCTTGATCAGTATTAAATCACTAAAAGCGTTAAATTTCCACATGACAAATTGATAGACTCAGAGCCTGTAACCTGGACCTCAAATGACGAGGAACAGCTTCGGAATCTGAAAACTAAATTGTCCTCTGCCCCTGTACTGAGCCTACCAGACTTTAAAAATATCTTTGACCTATTTGTAAACGTGGAAGAGGGGATAGCTTGCGGAGTCCTTACACAGGACTGGGGAGGATGCAGGAAGCCGGTCACATCTCTCTCCAAGTTACCAGACCCAGTAGCCAGAGGGTGTCCAGCCTGTGTGCAAGTGATAGAGGCAACAGCCACCCCAATAGAAGACACACAGAAACTAACCTGAAAGGGGAAGATCCAGGTTCATACCCCACACAACGTGAGAGATGTTTTGAGTCACAAGGCCCCTCAGTGGCTAACTGATCCCAAACACTAAAGTATGAAGTCATCCTAATAAGTACCAAGGGTCTCAAATTAGTCACTTCAAAATGTTTTCATTCAGCCCAGTTCCTCACAGGAGAGCCGTTAACAGACCTGGAGCATGATTGTTTAGAAATTATTGAAATGCAGACTAAAGTGAGAGAAGATTTAGAAAAAGGGCCCCTCCCATATGGGAGAATTTTATTTTCAGAGGGATCATCACAAATGGTAGCCAGTAAACAGGTCTCAGGGTATGAAATCATAGATGGGCAGAATCTGCAAGTTGAGGAAAATTGAAAAATACCCTCAAACTGGTGTGCCCAGTGCTGTGAAATCTATGCCCTGAAGAGAGGGCTAGATTTACTAGAAAAAGACAAAAGAACAATCTATACTGATTCGCAGTACGCATTTGGGATTGCCCATAGATTTGGAAAAACATGGGAATAACAAGGGTACTTAAATTCTAAAGGCAAAAATTTAATACATGAAGAGCTAAGAAAATTAGTACTAGAGTCCCTGAGGAAACCAATAGAGATAGCCAAAGTTCACATAAAAGGACATCAAAAAGGGGACACCCTTAAAATTAAAGGAAATTGATTAGCTGATCAAGTAGCAAAAGAAGTAGCCTTGGAACAAGGTAGTCCAATTAAAATTCTTAAGATAGAAGGAACAACTAGAAGGGAAAGAAAAGAGGAAAGACCCATCTTTGACGAGAAAGAATAAAGAGAGTTAGAAAAGATGAGAGGACAGCAAAAAGAAAATGAAGAATGGTGGACCTCTGATGGACAGCAAATTTTAAATAAAGCTCTAGCCTGAAAGGTGATGATGGAGTTACACGAGTTGACCCATTGGGGAATACAAGGATTATGTGACCCCTTTCCAAGGGATCATATGTGCATAGGAGTACCTAACATAGCAAAGGCAGTTAGCAGGGGATGTTTAACTTGCCAACAAATTAATCAGAAAGTAATGAGAAGAATACTACCTGATCTGGGGGAAGTGAGATGGCCTTGTGTCCATTCCAAAATGTGCAGGTAGACTTCACAGAAATGCCCCCTGTCCAGGGGTACAGACATTTATTAGTGATCATGGATCACCTCACCCATTGGGTAGAGGCGTTCCCGACCAAAACAGAGACAGCCCAAGCAACCACAAAAGCAATCCTAGAAAACATCATTCCCTGATATGGGTTGATAAATAATGTCGATTCTGACCAAGGTCCGCATTTTACTGCCCAAGTCTTACAACAAGTTGTTGAAGCCCTGGGAATGAAATGGAGGTTGCACAGCCCATTGGCATCCCCAGAGCTCCAGAAGAGTAGAAAGAATGAATAAAACCATCAAAAACGTGTTAACAAAATTAGTTACAGAAACCCAGATCAATTGGCTTAAATGTCTACCCTTGGCACTGTTACAAATTAGAACAAGGCGTCGATCAGGTATAAGAGTCTCACCTTATGAAATGATGTTTGGACTCCCCTTCTTGACAAGCCCGTATAGCACAGGAATTTATCCAGAAGGAGAGACAGCCACCCAAAAATAGGTAAAGGCCATAGGAAGGAAATTCAAAGATCTTAGGCAAAAGGGCTATCTCCCTTAAACCTCTCCCTTAGACACTAAGGGACATAACATCAATCCAAGGGACTGGGTGTTAGTTAAATCATGGAACTCTGCACCTTTAACCTCTGAGTTTGAAGGTCCTTTTCAGGTCCTACTCACCACCAATACAGCCACATGACCCAAAAGAAGGGGTGGACACATATAACCCAGATTAAAGGACCTGGACCACCTCCCACTGAAGAGTCAAAACCAACCACATCCTCTACTAAGTCCTCTAATGAATGGACTGTGACTAATCACTCAGACGATCTAAAGGTAACCCTCCAGAGGAGACCTAAAGACTGTTAGAGACTGTTTATAGTCAAAAACTTGTTAAGAACTGTTAAAATTTGCAGTTAATGTTATTTATCTTTTAGTTTTGAGTTTGAAAAGTAGATACTTTCCTCTTGCGGTTATTATTAGTTGGTGTTTATTAATGAATGTACAGTTTTTAGTTTGTGTTGGAGCCTTTGTTTGTTTCGGCATATATAGTGATTTTGTAGGATTAGGCATAAGAGTAAATACCTTGTTATTTGTTTGGAGTATTTTTTCTATTATTTTGGATACTGAAAATTCTTAAAGTAATCTGACCATTGAGTTAAAGCTTTTTAGGTCATGTTTTCATGTGAAAAAGTTTAAATGCCCCAGTTACCTCCAATCTTAGTGTACAAAGCAATCTCCTATAAAATATCCATCAGGGCAAAAAAAAATTTGTAAAGAAAAGTCAAATGTGTTGACACTGAGAGAATAAAAAACTCTGTACTAAAACCAATGAGCTCTTCTGTAGGAGAAAAGCATAAGCAGGAGGCAAGGCTAGGTGAGTCTACAGTCCGCCTAAAAACAGCCACTCCATTCACTGGGTGCAGCTCAATAGTTGTAGAGTTTAGGGGAATGCCTCATACCAGACTCCTGGGAATGCTCTTACTGATCTAACTTGTTAACAACACGCTGGGAAGTCAGAAGAGCTGATGTGCTAAATGTTACTACCCCCTGTACAAAGGGGAAGAAACCAGATCTTTAATACGAGTACGTACCAATTTAAACTTAAACTGTGCCAACCTCTCTCTGTTAGCAACCTGCCAAGGGCACAGGAAGACTTACTGGATTTCACAAAATATAGCCACTTGCTAGCAACGACTGCCTGGGGAGTGTCCTACAGGAGATGTTTGGCTTTGCTTTGAACATAAGTCAAATCAAAAAGGCACAGCAGACTTAATAAAAGAGAAAGAAGTAACAACATCAATAAATTGAGAAAGAAGACCTAGAAACATCTCATGGGAAAAACTTGTTCATAGATTTAGAGGAAAAGATCAGTAAAGAGTTAAATGTAACTAATTGCTGAATCTGTGGAAATACACAAATGGCCAAAGTCTGGCCATGGGAAGGGATCAGCTTAAAACCAATAGAAATCTTAAAATGGACACAAACAAGACAAAAGGTACCAGCTATTGGACAAAGAGGAAAAGAATGGTGGGTGTAGGCAACGAGGGTCACGCACGGTAGGGATGGATGGAGATGAGATCTCTTTGAAGCCAAGTCATGAAACTATTGGTTTATTACAAAGGGCATGGGTGAAGGGCCCTGTTGCGAGCTGCCAGCCGCAGCTCGGAGCAGGGCCGAGAGAAAAGAGGCTTAAAGTGTAAGAGAGTTAAATACAAAAGTTTAAGAGCAGAGAGCATGTAAAAGGAGGGGGTGAAGGAGTGCAGAGGGAAGACAAAGAGACAAAGAAAGAAAAGGGCATGAAGAGGAGCAGGAGAGCGGGCAAAGAGATAAGGGAAAAGAGAGAGAGCGCGAAAAGTGAGCAAAAGGAGGGCAAAAAGAGAGCAAAAAGAGAGCAAAAAAAGAGTGAAGCTCCCCTTACAACACAATAAATCGTCTTCAGTGGTGAATATGCAGATTCTCATTAACCAATCTACTACAGCATGCATATCTTATAACATTTCTACACAATCTATAAGAATCACTACATTACCATACTATGTTTACGTGTTAAACCCTAAATCTTATTCTTTGGGCCTTATCTGCCAAGCTCCAAGGCCTGCTCTGAATCTTAGGTCTGCCTGCTTGCAGAGGGAATTGTTCGCTCCAGGGGGGATTACATTCAACTGGTCACAACTAAGGTATTTCAAAGATTGCTTTCATTGCAATCTCGCATATAGTTTCTATATTCTCAAAATCTTTTGCTAGGCAGCCATATTTAAAAGGATGTTTCATCCTGCCCAACAGGTGGGAATTAAAGCCTAAAATAATTGGAGAAGAGTAGTGTATATCTAGGAAAGGGAAAATATATAAAATATATACAATGTATATATTTTAAATGTATACAATATATAAAATGTATAAATTTATAAAACCCCAGTAGGAGAAATATCCTGTAAGAGATATTTAACAATAAAACATCCAGTAGCTGGGTAGGTCCCTAGAGAACCCAATAAATACTGGAAGTATTATTTATTATTTATGTATTGGATAAATAAATATTATTAACTATTAAAAAATAAATAATAACGTTTTCATCTATTATATTTTTATGTATTAAATAATAAATAATATAATTAATTTATTAAAATACTATTTTAATATAATAATATATTATTATATATTGATATATAGTTTTAACAAATAATTGATGTATTATATATGATATGATATAAGATATATGATATATGATATATTATAAATTATAAATTATATATATGAACTAATTAATATATTATAATATTAATGACTAAAAGATTAACCAATAATTAATATAATATAATATATATATTAAAATATTATATATTATATTACATATATTTTATTATATTTATTATTATTATTATTATTACTATTACTATTACTATTACTATTACTATTATTACTACTACTATTATTACTATTATTATTAATATTAATATTATATTAAAATAAAAAATTAAATCCTGAAAATACATTGGGAAGAAAGAAATTGGGTGCATGTACCGAGAAGGATCTAAATTCCATGAGTGTACTGGAAAAGGAATAAACCCATTCTGGGGAGTGAGAGAAGTATACAAGTACTGGGAATTTCCAATGACTCTCAGTGATGCTTCTTGGAAAGCTCCAGAAAACCTGGTTTGGATATGTGGGAATGTGGCTTACACTGAATTACCCGGGGAGTGAAGCAGCACTTGCACTATCGGAATTATTAAACCGTCATTTTTCTAACTCCCAAAAGAGTCTGGATCGAACCAAGGGGTCCCAGTATATGATGATTTGAACAGATCTAGCTGACCAAAAAGAAACTTAATTGAAATTGGAGGAACCCAGACACGGAAAAACACAGTATGGAGCCCCCAGGAAATAATTTGCACTGATGGACCGGCAACCTGGGCTCAAGATGAGTCCTGGAGACAGCGGACCCTAATTTATACGGGGTTAAATCGGATTCTGAGATTACAAGCCATACTCGAGATGGTATCAAACCGAACCTCTCTGGCTTTAGACCACATAAATGACCAACTATCCCAGACTAGAGCTGTGGTGTATCAAATCAGACTAGCAATAGATTATTTATTATTTGTGGAAAATTTAATGCCTCTGAGTGCTGCTTAGAAATAGATGACTGC
Organism: Ammospiza maritima maritima; assembly: GCA_036010785.1. Lineage (NCBI taxonomy): Eukaryota > Metazoa > Chordata > Aves > Passeriformes > Passerellidae > Ammospiza > Ammospiza maritima. Next base: position 21,801 of record JAYKTQ010000445.1, on the reverse strand, counting down.
AATGAAGTCATTAGAAATATCTCAAAGGAAATCCAGAAGTTAGTCTATGTTGGAACACAAGAGTGGACCCCTACATTTGATACCAGCTGGTGGGACAATTTCTGGTCATTAAAAGGAAACTGGTGGGAAAAAAAAAACCCTTTTTCATCATATGTGAAATTGCTAGTTTGATCCTCCTTGCATGCTCCCCTGTATAATCCGAGTTGTAACATCTGCTGTACAAGCAAGTGTAGTGATACCAAAAGAGCTTAATAAAAAAGAAGTAAAAGAAATCATGACAATGAATAATCAAGAACGTGAAGATACCAAGCAAATTTACAACTAATATTACAACTTGTAAGAAAATTGTACTTTCAAGAAGAAGTAATTGCTAATTGAAGCACGCTTGAGCCCAATGGAAAATTAGAGGGGGAAATTGTAGAGAATACATTGTTAAAGGAGTTGATATAAAGTTCCAGTGTTAGTTATAGATTGTTTGTTGAATGTTTAACAGTTATGTCAAGTTCCAATGCTGGTTAAAGGATTTATAATTACATAAATCCCCTCATTGTCAGGTGTTCCCCCCACTGCTCCTGTTAGTGTTCAGAAGCACTTAATCATAAGAATGATTCTATGCAGGTGCTTTTATTGAAGACCTCTGGGTGCCAGGGGTACAAACCCAAATCTGTCTCCAACATGCATTCGGGATAAATATGTTTTTATATTGTATTGTTATATAACTAAGTCTAGCTTCTTTCTAATTCCCCAAATTTTATGATTTTAAAACCTTTTACTATCACTCCCACTTTTATCTAAGATGGTGAACTACCCGACACCATAAAGAAGAGGATTGTGTCATAATAACCAAATATGAAAATCCTATAAGAGCAGGAAGAAAAAAATGACCTAAAAAAACCCCTAAAACAACAAGCCACCATGCAAATAAAGAATTTAAATAACACCACTAACCAGAGAAAACAAAAGACAACATCAGGACCATGGTCAAACCTTTTTGCCTTCGTCACCCTAACCAGAACAGGCCAAGAGCAGCACAGGGGACCATGGACCTGAAACCAACAGCGTCTACCCAGAGACTCTTGAAAGGAGAGAAAACCCAGCCCAGCCAGGCCTTGCTCAGCATTGCAGTTCCCTGTTCAGAGCCTTGGGCTCCCTGCAATCCTGCCCACAAGGATCTGCTCTCACTAGGCCCTGGGCAGCCTTGGGCACTCCCTGCCCTCACTGGGGCACAGCCATGCTCCAAGGCACTTGGAGTTTTGCTGCTGACTCCTTCAGCAGCTTCTCCATCCTTCTCTGCGTGCCTGAGGCTCCTGGACCCAGCCCCAAATCCAGCGTGGGGCTGATTAAAATACAGAAAGGCCTCAGGAGCTCTTTGTCTCCCTTCCATTGTCTTTGAGTCTCCAGGGCTTGTGCAGTGATTGGAGTCAGTTTGGAGTTATCTTCAGGAGGAAAATTCCAAAATGCACATCATGATTTTTGGTTGAAGTCAAGGAAATATTTTTTTACCTTTCATTTCAGAGAAGAGGGGATAGAAGCATTCTCCCAAAAGATCTTGATGCTGAATGTCTCCTTAGAAGGTCGGGGCAAGGAGAAGAATGAGCGTCTTGCAGGCTGAGCCTGTTTGGCCAACCTGCTCCTCACCCCCAACCTCACCATGTCTGACAATGCCCACCTGGGACTGACATCCCAAAACAGAAAAAATTCTGCATTTTACTTGAAAAGATAATTATTCCTAAAATTATAGTTGTATCATTATAATTTATAATATTGATAAATATTTTTATCACCAATTTCTAAATGATATGAAAAAGAAATACATTTTTAGCAACCAAAAAAATTATTCATCATTGGTTCTAAGTAACAAAATTCCCTTACTTAACTGGCAACTATCACATATTAATTTCTCCTTCTTCATGCTAATAATTTAGCACTTTTGTAATCTTTTTTCGTATTTTCTCATACAGGGTCAAGGAGGGGAATATTTGGGGCAGTTTTGGGTCTGGGGAGGGAATTCAGAGAGAACTTGAGGGTCTGGAGGACACTTGGAGGAGTTGGGTGGGCACTTGGAGGGGCACTCAGGGATTCTGAGGGACAGTTCGGGGTCCGAGGAAGCACTTGGGGGTCCAGGGGGGCCCTTGGAGGTCAGGGAGGGGAATTTGGGGTCCTTCGGGGTCCGGGCGGACCCTTGGGGGGACTCGAACGGGACTCTCTGGGGCGCGGGGGGTGATGGGAGTTGAAGGCGTGGGTATCATACGGTTTAACGGGGCCGCGGAGCATCACGGGAGTTTTGAGCGCAGTTGCAATGGCTCTCGAGGGGCGCGGGGCATGACGGGAGATGAAGCCCCGGCTGGAATAGCGCTGGACATGCGACGCGGAGCATGATGGGAGCTGTAGTCCCGGAAGTGGTTGGAACGCGAGGTTTGGGTGTCCGGGACGGCTCGTGGGGGCCACTTTTGCGTCCGAGCCGCACTTTAAGGTCCACAGGGGAATTTAAACGGTTCGGGAGCCCTTGGGGGGAGCTCGGGGAGCTCTAACCGGGCTCTTTAGGGCGTGGGGCACGGGAGGAATTTTAGGCGGGGGGGCAAAAACTGTGTTTTAGTGTGTTCTGACGGGCTCTGGGGCCGCGGGGGATGAGAGGAGATGAATTCCCAGAAGGGGCTGTAACAGGCATCTGTGGGGTTGGGAGCACTCAGGGGGTCCGGGGACGTTTTTGGGGGTCCCGAATGGGCACTGAGGGGGCACTGAGGGATCCTGGACGGTCTGAAGGACGCTTACGGGACAGATGGGGGCGGATCCTGGGGTTCTGTGCAGCGCGGGGCATGACGGGAGTTGTAATTCCGGCTCTAATGCGGCTCAGCCGAGCTGCGGGGCATGACGGGAGTCGTAGGCGAAAAGGAAAGATGGCTCCAACCTTAGGCGCCGCCCCTAGGCCTGGATCCCTGGCACTGAGTGGGTGCAGGCAGTGATGGGCGGGAGCCTCGGCAAATGGGATGAGGTGGAGGCGGGAACAGCCCATTCACCCTTCTCCAGTCTCAGTACAGACCAGGTCATACTCAGTACAGCCCGGTAGTACCGCAGTGCCCCTCTAATCGCTCACAGTACAGCCCAATCCCTCCCAATACACCTGAGTTTATTCCCACTCCCTCCCAGTTCACCCCAGTTTCATCCAGAGGATGCCCCAGTGTCCCCAGTCTTCTCCGCAATGTCCCCAGTGTCCCCAGTTTGCCCCAGTATCATTCCCAGTATGTCGCAGTGTACTCCCAGAGTTCATCCCAGTCAACCCACGTTCCCCCTCAGCATTCCTCGTGTTCCCAGGTCGTCCCACTCTTCCCCAGTGTCACTCCCAGTATGTCCCAGTGTCTTCCACAGCGTTCCCAGTGTTCCCCAGTATGTCCCAGTCCTCCCCAGTGTTTCCAAGGACAGTTTAATTTCTCTCGGTGGCCATGGCATCCAAACCCAGCAGTGGGGTCAGTGCAGTGCCCATGGCCACAGCCCCTTGCAGGGGCCCAGTGCAGCTTGGGCTGATGATCCACCCTCACAGCTGGCCCAGGGCAGCTCTGCAGTGGCTTTGGTGGCACCTGGGGCTGGCACACACCTGAGCAGTGTGTCTGTTTGCAGTGCAGAAACTCAGCAGTTTCAGATTGCTTCAAAAAACCCCAAAAAGGAAAAACCCCTCTTAAGCTGAGTGCAGCCAGCTCTCCAAGCACAGCAGGTCCCAGGGGAGTGAGGACAGACAGGATGGGGCTGGGCAATGTGGAGCAAGGTTGTCCACACTGGGTCAGAGCTCCAGGCACAGCTTCTGTGAGCAGGCCAGAGCTGCTGAGGAGAGACCCTGGGTCAATATCAATCACAGATTGCTGCAATCAACTCTGCTCTAATGAGAAATTAAAAAAAAACCTCCATTAAAATAGAAACCTGTATTTCTTAAAAGTTCTTTTAAACCTTTCTTCATCACTGGACTAGGAAAAGTTTAATGATTCTCACAGGGCATTGATGTTGTTTACATCCGACTCAGTCCCTAACAGTGACTTCAAAAAACTTCTTAAGAACTCAAAATTAAATTGAAACTCCAAACTTTCTTGAAGTTTTAATGGGTCACACTGAGGGACTTGACAGGGAAAGTGTGCCCAGGTTCCAGTTAGAGCAGAACACTGGAGGCAGTGATGACAGCTGGGGACAAACAAGGCCAAGGTGTCTCTGTGCTGAGCAAAGCTGGATGTGTTTGAGGAATGCAAAGTGCCAAGGCCTGAGCCCCAGCCCCTGGCCAGGCAGATGCTGTCCCTCTCTCCTTGCTCAGGGCTCTTGCCGGGATGGGCACTGGCATGTGGGGATGTGCAATGGCAAGGGCAGGAGCCTGGGGCGGCCCCTGCCAGGCTGCTGAGCAGGGACAAGGAGGCAATGAGGCCCCAGGCCTGCAAGGGTCACTTGTCTCCTGCTCCTGCCTCAGGCCCAGCCCCAGCAGCCATGGCCAAAGTGCTGCCCAAGTTGGCTCTGGCAGGGCTGTCTTGCAGCTGCTGCCCATCCCTGTGCCCGGTGCAGCCCAGGCTGTGCTACGGTGTCCCTGCCCTGCGCCTCTGTCCCTGCAGGCTGTCGGCATCCCCCGGCTGCCTCACCTGGCTGGGCCCTTCCTTTGCTGACAGCTCTGCCTCCTGCCTGCCTCTGCCTGCCCACACAAAGCCTGGGGCTGATACCAAAATGGTTTATTCCATGTTTACCCTACCTGTGAACTTTCAGCACAGCAACAAGGCATGCAGGGGCTGCTTTCCCAGCAAGGATGGCTGGAAGAGAAGAAGACATCTGGCTCAAGGGTGCAGGGTTAGAAAAAACAAGGAGTAATCTTGGAACTTGGAGTGGGTTTTATGGAAGTGGGTAAATTGTAATTCACATTTAGGGACTGTACATAAGTAACACACTGCTAGAATTCCATGTCCACAAACGGTTAGAAGTTATCCCATGTTGGACCTTAGCCCTGAATAAATGACACCATCTGAAATAGCAAATGAGTGTTCAGGACCCTTATTCTGATATTTCAGAGAGTTGGTGACAGCAGGGCCTCACAGAACCAAGGAGTCAGCTGTGACACTGTGTAAACTCATGGAACAAAGGGTCCATTGTGACCCAGCAGCACAAAGGAGACCCCTGTGACACTGCCAGGCCTCATGGAAGCCAGGGACCATTGTGACATTTTGGGGCCCCATGGAAACAAGAGGCCAGTGTGACACATCTGGGCCTCATGGAACCAAGGATCCAATGTGACACCACCACTGTGACGCTGCAGGGCCCCATGGAAACAAGGGAGCAGGGAACAGGTCTGGTTGGCTTGGCCTGACTGGTGCAACTGCTCTTGGCATGTCGAGGGTCGCGTCTCATGTACTCCTGAAACCGTGGGGCTCTGGGCTTTCCTTCAAATGGAAAAGAGCTGCCCTTCTCATTCAAACATCCATAACCAAAATGGGAGTCCCTCTCCAAAGATCAGAATATCCAGGGATATCTGCCAGACAAAAGCTACCACTACCAATGAATCTGCCTGACCTTGTCTTCCTCAGACCTGGGTCTCACCTGCCTCCAAACACGGGGGCTTAGTGATTTCTTTTCTATTGAAAAGAATCATCCTTTTCCAAGCACTCATTGCTGAAATTGGGAATCCACCTCCAAAAGTCCCATATCCAGTGATTGCTCCTGTACAAAAGCTGCCATTACAGACAGGTCTGGCTGGCCTTGGCTTCCTTAGGGCCGGCTCTCACCTGCCTTCCAAACACAGGGGCTCTGTGCTTTTCTTTCTGTGGAGAAGAACTGGCCTTCTCCAAAGAGAAGTGGCTGAAATTGGGATTCCACATTCATAATTTCAAAAACCAAGGGTTACTCCCAGACAAAGCTGCCAAGAGAGACAGATCTGTGGTTCCTTGGCTTCTGATCACTGCAGCTCATCAGCCCCTGAAACACTGGGGCTCTGTGGTTTCCTTCCTGTGGGGACCACTGTGACACTGTGAGGCCCCACGGAACCAAAGGGCCACTGTGACCCTGCAGGGCCTCATGGAAGCATGGGGCCATTGTGATACGGCAGAAGCAAGGAGAACATTGTGACACTGCAGGGCCTCCTGGAACCAAGGGAACATGGAACAGGTCAGGCCAGTTTGGCCTCCCATGGCCTGACTGGTCTGGTTGATTTTGGAATGCCGAAGGCTGCCTCTCATCAGCCCCTGGAGAGCTGGGGCTCTGTGCTTTCCTTCCTATGGAAAAGAACCCTCCCTCTTTCCAGGTGCCCATGCTCAAAATTGATATTCCCCCTGAAAAATTCCCTATACGGAAGGGATCTCCTAGACAAAAGCTGCCAGGACAGAGAGCTGTAGCTGGCCTTGGCCTCTGGTAGTCAACTCTCATCTCAAGGAAGCCCTGAGGAAGGTATTTGACCTCTGGAACATCAATGAGGCTTTCATCCTCTGAAAAACTCACATAGTCGTCTGATCATATGTACCTTTTTTTTTTCATTGTGTATTATGCATGAAATATTATTTTCAGGTACATAATATTATTCTTCTCACTCTACCAGTGTTATCTGTCACCAAGCACCTCTTCTACATATGAATCCCGGTCATCTGTACAAGCCAACACAAGAAAGAATCCAGCAGGAATGATTTGTCTCTGCTCCCATCTGTCCCATCTCCCCTGGAGCTGGAGGTGCAGCCCCAGCACTTGGCAGGGCTGAAGGGCTCCCAAGCTCAGCTCCCACCCAGAGAACTTGCAGACCCTGGGCTGCTCTTCTTGGCCCCTGCATGCTCAGCCAGGCTGAGATGGACACTGATGGTTTCTGGGCCAGGCTCTCTGAGCCCAGAACAGCTCCCTGCAAGATCTGCCAGCTGCCCTGAGCTCTGGGCAGCACCAAGGGCCTCTCCCCAGCCCAGCCCAGCCAGCTCCGGCCCCACAGCTCTGCTCAGGCCAGGCTGCTCTGGGCACTGCCCCATGGCCTCAGCCCCTGGCAAGGGCACAGCAGCAGCTGCAGCTGCCACAGGACTCAGCCCCAGCCATGGGGGAACGTGCCTGGCCAAGGGAAAGGAGGCTCCCTGGGTGCCCTGCTTTCCTCTGCAGGAGATGCTGAGAGCTCTGCAGCCCCTGCTGCCATCCCATCTGCCCAGGGCAGCACAAGAGCCCTGGCCTTGGGGTCCTCAAGAGCTGCTACTGCTCCAGGCCCAGGGCCCACTCCAAAGCTGGGGCAACCACAAAGCTGTGCCCATTTCTGCTCATTCCTGCTCTGATGGGGATGGATCCTCAGCACCTTGGAGGTTGGTGATGAAGTTTACTTTTCCAGAGGCCTCTTCTTTGTTGAGCTCTTCAGTTCAGGAATTCAGTGACAAATGCTCATAAACATTTGTTCAAAACGCCCAAACAAGACAAGCCCATGCGAATAATTCAGTTCTTCTGTGGTTAATTAGACAGATTTCAGAAGTGTATTCAAAGTGACTCGACTACACTGAAAACAATGAAAGGAGAATTGTCTTGCCCTGTATAGTTTCTCTTTTTATAGATTTCTATCAGCAATCCCCAGTTGATATTGATCCCCAGCCCCTCCTCATGCAGTCTGAACAGATATGAAAATCAAGACCCTTCATGGCTGACAATCAATCACACTTTGTCCCTACCCCCTCCCCACCATTTCCCCCATCCAATCCCTGGCACTCAGAGCAGCTGAGGAATGGAGTCACATCCAGGGGTGTCCCCAGGGCTCAGGATTGGGGCTAGGTGAGTGAAATCTCTTTATTGCTGATCTGGACGAGGCCATCAAGGGCACCCTCAGTCAGTTCCCAGGTGAGCCCAAGCTGGGTGGCAGTGTGGCTGTGCTGGAGGGCAGGAAGCTCTGCAGAGGGCTCTGGCCAGGCTGGAGCCATGGGCCCAGGACAATGGGATGAGGTTCACCAAGGCCAAGGGGCACGTCCTGCCCTGGGCTCACAACCACCCCAAATCCCTGGCTGTGCCCTGCCCCTGATCCCCACAGCCTGTCATGTTTCCTTCATCCCTGCATTGCCAGGGCCTCTCTGGGACAAGGGAGCTCTGCTCTGGGTGTGGAGGGAGGTGCAAGTGCCACCACTGGAGTGGGAACCAGAACTCACCAGGTTTGTGTCCTTTGAGGGTCAGGAACTGGTGGGACTCAGAGGCACTGGAAGTTTCTCTTCATGGCCAACAGACCATGGTTGAACAGGACACAATTCAATAACAACCACGCTCTTCCCTGAGCCATGTGCAACATCCCAGCAGCGTCTGACATGTCCGCCATCCACAAGTGATTTCCATACTAAAATTATAGAAAAATATGGTTATGTGATAGATGTAAATAGAATTAAATTTTTGTATCAGGATGCTCATCCTGAAGTGGGGATAAAATGGCCTGAACAATTCCTAATTTGCAAAGCTGTTAGTGGTGGATGGAGGAGGGGCTCAGGCTGCTTTTGGTGTTGAGGAAATGCTGAAACCAGCCTGACTCAATTCAACTCCTCCTGTCCTGGCTGATCTCCCCTCTTTCCCCTTCCACCCATTGGCTTTTGTCTCCCCCCAGGCCCCCCGGTGAAGAGCCTGGCTCTGTGTTTTCCATCAGCTCCTTGCTGGCACTGCCAGGCTGGGATGAGGAGCCCCTCAGCCTTCCCTGCTCCGGGCTGGACAAGCCCAGCTCCCTCAGCCTCTGCTCACAGCCCAAGGGCTCCAGCCCCACCTTGGAGGCCCTTCCCAGGCCCTGCTCCAGCTGCCAGACACCTTTCCTGCCTTGAGGACCCCAAACCAAACCTCAGCGTCCTGGATAATCCATGTCCTTGATGTCCTGGTCACACAGCCCAGCCCCTTGTTCCCGTGTCAGTCTCTGGGGGTTGATTTGTGGAACATCCTTGTGGGAGGCTGTGGCTCCAGGTGGACCAGGGGGATACCAGAGACAGGGACCCTGCTGGGCATGAACAGCTTTGGACTTCTCAGGGGAGAAACTGTGAGGGGAAGCTGGGGAAGAGTGACCAAACCAGCGACTGTAGGCACACAGTTTGTGGTAATTGGGAGTGGGGCTGTGCCTGAGCCTTATCCCTTAGAGCTACAGCCATGCAGTGCAGGTAAACAGTATTAAAGGTAATGAGACATGGAGTGCTGAGGTGCACTGACCAACCACAAAAGGGTACAGAGGGCACACAGGTGCAATGCATGTAAGAGGAAGGGTATAAAAGGTTGTACTGAAGAACAATAAAGGGCTGATGCTTGATGCCTTTATTAGTATCAGTTGTACCCCCCAGCTGTGACATCTGGTGACCCTGATGTGATTCCAAGGTGAGTTGGTCAGACCACTGCAGACCCAAGAGCACTAAGATGGTGGTGCCAGGCAGACTAGGAGCCGGGGAACTGAACCATTAGGACAAAGAGCTGGATGAGTTATAGTCAGGCAGACTTGAGAACCTGAAAGAAATGTAGGAGACCTGAGAGCCTAGAAGTCTGGACAATGTACGAGACACCACCCCCAAGAGGAAGGGTGCTGGATATGAGGATAGGCACTACACACTTTGCTTATTTGGTACCCAAGAAATAGAGTGAGGCTATGCACTTTGCTTGTTTGGAAGGAGATGGCTTGGGTGGTAACCTACAAACTGCTTTGTTTATTAAAATGTGGGAGAGTACCAGCCACACTTTCACTTGTGCCACTGCCTGCTACTCTCTGCAGGTGTGTCAGATCGAGACCTGCACCCCCTGCAAGGTACGGCCACAGTCAGGCAGGGACCAGGGACGGTGCTGGGTTCCCCCTGAATGGCAGTGCGTGCAGTGGGACACAGAAACGGTGCAATGGAAGTGGCAAATGGCGTGGCCACAGCAGCAGCCGGTGCCTCAGCACCAGCACGGCCCTCGAGGAGTGTGGGGGGAGGCTTGCTAAGTCGCTGCTGCACGAGCACTGGAACAAAAACAACATCAAACTCTGAGAGGCAGAGTGAGAGCTGCACAGAAAGCACATAAGAGAAGCCTTCTGAAATTCTATGGTGGCCAATTCCACAGTGACCTGATGTGATTTTGGATTGGGCTGTAGAGCGAGGTACAGCCGGAGATGGAGCCTGGCGTAGCATTGAGAGCAGCAGGGGGATGCCTCTTGGTCTGGATCAGACTGATTTTGACACCTGGGGTACAGGTGAGTCCCTGGGGACAGAATGGGAAATAACTTATCAAGTGAAGAACAGATTGTTTTATCTACATGGAAAGCTTTTTTGGAAAGAAAAGTCATTAAGACTACTGACCACGCCCTTTGTAGTGTTTTACTATGGGCAAAGTCACAAGATTTTGAGACTGATGCAAGTACTGCTTTTAGTGTTAGAGCACAGAAAGAAGTTGAGGAAAGTCTATGGGACATGGTATCAAAAGGGGCAAGGCAGCTGCAGATTTGGCTCCCACTTGGAGATTGCTCTATGAGACTTGAATGGAAAACGGGAGGACAAGAGAGGCTTGCTGTAACCAATTAATATAACAAAAACTGTAAAAGGAAGAAGAGAATTTATGAAAGCAGCAGTGGGAGCTGGGGACAGAGTAGCTCTATTGTTCAGCACAGTGTATTGGTTTGCTTATAGAATGTGTATTTTGTTTGTGAATTGCAGCTACTAATCTTTGATTAGGCGTAAGTGTAAAAGTTTGTATTCCATATGCATAAGTACACTCGACGGATACTGGAGTTCAGTGGGTGCCCGCTCATTGCATTCGGCTTGTGTTGGATGACAGTCCTCAAAAAAATGAACCTGGCCATGGTTCACTTGACTCCCTGGAATAAGCAAAAATGTGTGGACGATAGGAACATATAGACGCTATCTTATCCTAGTTTATTACTTTATGAAATTGTATAGTTATTGTTGTTGTTCAGGTTGTATATCTATTGATAAAATTATGTAGCTGTTGATTTTGTTACTATCCTAATATATGGCCTTTAGCTCATTCTTGTGTGTTGCCTTATAAAGTTATACAACTATTGATATTGTCAATAGTCCAGACGTGGAAGTATAAGGATTTTTGATGATAGATAATGTAAGTTTGGGGAACAAATCAAGGTCAGCACAGGGATGCATTCCAGAGTTAGTGCAATCTACACAAGTGTCATGGTTTGACACTGGCACAATGCCAATGCCCCCATAAGAATACCCTCTCCCTGGTGTCTGCTGTGAGATGTGACCAGGAATAAGCAAAGCAGGCTCCTCCTTAGAAATAAAGAAAACTTTATTAACTAAACTACAAGAAAATAACTTAACTACAAGGAAAGGAAAAAAAATTACCCAAGGAAAATGCAAACCTTACAAAAGTGTTTTCCTCATCCCCCCACCAAATTTCCAATACAATACATCTCCCAAATCACCAACTCTTGGTCCGGCACTGCCCTTTAGAATAGTCAATCCTCAGTTAATCAAGAGGAGAAGGAGTCCTTCTTTGTGCCACGGGCATCTTGTCACACGTGGCACCGCCTGGAGATCATTTGCCATCGTGACATCTTCCTTCCATGCCCAGTGCTCTCACCACTGCGCATGAGCCAGAGCTGCGTCTAGGGTTCCTTTTCAGGATGCCTCATTTCCTTCCAGAAAGGCACAGTCTCACTTTGGGACATCTGTCCCCCCCATATTTTTTGCACCTCCTGGAGCCGAGGGGTACCCACACCGAACCCTCCTGGTTCTGAGGCGTTGTCCCCCCTGGAAGCAATCTCTGTATCACAAAGAAACAGTTCATGGCTATACAAAAAAAAGAGTCCAGCAAAAAATGCCACTCCATCTCCAATTTTTTCCAATTTCCCCCCAATTTTTTTCCAAATTCTCTCCCATTTTCCCCCATTTCCCCCAAATTGTTCCCATTTTTCCCAACTTTTCCCATTTTCCACCCATTTCTCCCAAGTTCTTCCCAATTTTTCACCATTTTCTACAATTTCCCCATTTTTTCCCAATCTCCTGCTTTTTCCACCTCACTTTTTCCTACAAAACCCCACAAATTTCCCAATTCTTTTCCCAATTTTCCTGGGGGTTTTGGCCATTTTTGGCCATTTTCCCAATTTCATACCTTTTGGGGAAATTTTGGGGGGAAATTTTGGGAAGATTGGGAAAAATTGGGGGAAAATCGGGAAATTTGGGGAAATTTGAAGGAAATTTGGGAAAAAATTGGATATAGAGAGGAAAATTGGGAAAACCCAGGGAAAAAAAGGGAAATAATGAGGGAAATTCATTTAAAAATGGAAAAAAAAAAGGGGGAAATTTGAGAAAATTGGAAAAATTCCAAGCAAAAAGGGAAAAATTGGGGGAAATTCATGGAAAAAGGGGAAAAAGGGAAAAAATTCAAGAAAAAAGGAAAGTTGGGGGGAATTGGGGAAAATCCAGAAAAAAAAAAGGGAAAATTTGAGGGAAATTAATGGAAAAGGAGAAAAAATGGGGAAAAAAGGGAAAAAAATCCAAGAAAAAAGGGAAAATGTGGGGGATATCCAGGGGGGAAAATTTGGGGAAAAATTAATGAAAAAAGGATAAATTGGGGAAAATAGAAGGAAAAATGGAAAATTGGGAAAAATCCAAGAAAAAAACTGGGGGGAAATCCAAGAAAAATGGGGAAAATTGGGAAAAATTCCAGAAAAAAGGGAAAACATTGGGGAAAATTGAGAAAAATCCAAAAATAAAAGTAAAAAAATGGGGGAAATGGGAAAAATTGGAAAAAATGGTAATAATTGGGAAAAATCCAAGAAAAAAAAAGGAAATTGGGGGAAAAATCCAAGAAAAATGGGAAGAAATGGGGAAAATTTTGGAAAAATTGGAATAACTGGGAAAAATCCAAGAAAAAATGGGAAAATGGGGAACATTTGTGGAAAAATAGTGAAAAAATAACGAATTGGGGGAAATACAAGAGGAAAATTGGGGAAAATCCAAGAAAAAATGGGGAAAATTGGGGAAAATCCAAGAAAATGGGAAAATTGGGAGAAATTTGGGAAAAATCCCAGAAAAATTGGGGAAAATCCAAGAAAAAAGGGAATAAATGGGGAAATTGGGGAAAATCCAAGGAAAAATGGGAACAAAGGGGGAAAATTGGGGAAAATCCAAGAAAAGGGAAAATTGGGGAAAATTTTAAAAAAAGGGAAATTGGGGAAAATGAATGGAAAAGGGAAAAGGGGAAAATCCAAGGAAAAATGGGGGGAAATCCAGGCCTGGACCAGTGTAAACTGGGAAAAACTGGGACAAACTGGGACAAACTGGGACAAACTGGGACAAACTGGGGCATTGGGCAATGGGGGCGGGGGCTGTTGCCGTTGCCATGGAAACGTGACCTTGACCCCTCCCCCAGCCCAGCCCGGGCAACTGGGAGGGACTGGGAGGGAACTGGGATCAAACTGGGATGGACTGGGATGAAGTGGGATGGACTGGGAGGGACTGGGATCAAACTGGGAGGGACTGGGATCAAACTGGGATGGACTGGGATGAACTGGGAGGGACTGGGATGGAACTGGGATCAAACTGGGATGGACTGGGAGGGAACTGGGAGGGACTGGGAGGGAACTGGGATCAAACTGGGATGGACTGGGAGGGACTGGGGGGGACTGGGATCATACTGGGATGGACTGGGAGGGACTGGGGGGGACTGGGATCATACTGGGATGGACTGGGAGGGAACTGGGATCATACTGGGAGGGACTGGGATAGACTAGGAGGGAACTGAGGGACTGGGAGGAAACTGGGAGGGATTGGGATCAAACTGGGATGGACTGGGATAAACTGGGATGGACTGGGAGAGAACTGGGATCATACTGGGAGGGATTGGGATAAATTGGGAGGGACTGGGATCAAACTGGGAGGGAACTGGGAGGGAACTGGGGGGGACTGGGACAAACTGGTGGAGCCTGTCAGGGGTTACTGGGAGGATGAACTGGGGCTCACTGGGAGTTACTGGGGGGTCACTGGGAGAGCCTCTGGGGCTTTACTGGGAGGACAAACTGGGAGTTACTGGAGGTTACTGGGAGTTACTGGTGAAACCCCTCAGGGGTTACTGGGAGCAACTGGGAGTTACTGGGGGACAAACTGGGAGTTACTGGGGAGCACTGGGAAGGTGCAAGAACAAACTGGGAGTCACTGGGAGTTATTGGGGGAGCCCCTCAGGGGTTACTGGTGTTACTGGGACTTACTGGGGGACAAACTGGGAGTCACTGGGAGTAACTGGGAGCAACTAGGAGCAACTGGGAGTTACTGGGAGCAACTGGAAGTAACTGGGAGTTACTGGGAGCAACTGGAAGTAACTGGAAGCCATTGTGGGGACACTGGGAGTTACTGGGAGCAACTGGGAGTTACTGGGAGTGACTAGGAGTGACTGGGGAGACTGGGAGGACAAACTGGGAGTTACTGGGAGTTACTGGGAAGCACTGGGAAGGTGCAGGAACAAACTGGGAGCAACTGGGAACCGTGGGGAGGTCACTGGGAGTGACTGGGAGTTACTGGGAGAGCCCCTCAGGGGTTACTGGGAATAACTGGGAATTACTGGGGAACAAACTGGGAGTTACTGGGAGTCACTGGTGGAGCCCCTGGGGGGTTACTGGTGTTACTGGGACTTACTGGGGGTCACTGGGAGTTACTGGGGGACAAACTGGGGTTCGCTGGGACTTACTGGGAGTAACTGGGAGTAACTGGGAGTCACTGGGAGTTACTGGTGGAGTCCCTCGGGGGTTACTGGTGTTACCGGGGGACAAACTGGGAGTTACTGGGAGCTTCTAGAACTTACTGGGAGTTACTGGGAGCAACTGGTGTTACTGGGAGGACAAACTGGGAGCCACTTGGAGAAACTGGGAGTTACTGGGGGACAAACTGGGGGTTACTGGTGGAAGCCCTGAGGGGTTACTGGGAGGGTCACTGGGGGTCACTGGGAGTTACTGGGACTTGCTGGGAGTTACTGGGAGCAACTGGGAGTTACTGGGAGCAGCCCCTTTCCCCCAGGGTCACCCCGAGGTCGGGGGGGGGGACCCGGCCCTGCCCCCCCCAGTCCCTCCCAGTTTATCCCAGTCCCTCCCAGTTGATCCCAGTCCCTCCCAGTTCACCCCAGTGCCCCCCAGTCGGTCCCAGTTTGCCCCAGTTTGTCCCAGTACCTGCCCGGCCGCTCCGGCTCCCACCGCGCGGCTCCGGCACGGCCGGGGCTATTTATAGGCGGTGACGTCATCGGGGGTGGGCACAGGCCACGCCCCCTCCCAGTCACACCAGTAAAGGAGCGCTGACACCAGTAAGGGACTGGGGAGGACCCCAGGCCACGCCCCCTCCCAGTAACAGACCAGTTACACCAGTACGGGACCAGTTACAGACCAGTTACACCAGTATGAGACCAGTTACACCAGTAACAGACCAGTTACACCAGTACGGGACCAGTTACAGACCAGCAACAGACCAGTTACATCAGTAAGGGACCAGTTACACCAGTAAGGGACCAGTTACACCAGTACGGGACCAGTTGCACCAGTAACAGACCAGTTACACCAGTTACAGACCAGTTACACTAGTAAGGGACAAGTAACGGACCAGTAAGGGACTGGGAACGGCTCCGGACCACGCCCCCTCCCAATCACACCAGTAACAAACCAGTATGGGACCAGTTACAGACCGGTTACACCAGCTAAAGACCAGTTACAGCAGTACCGGAGCAGTTACACCAGTTACAGACCAGTTACACCAGTAAGGAACCAGTTACACCAGTAAGGGACCAGTTACACCAGTTACAGACCAGTTACGCCAGTGAGGGACCAGTTACACCAGTTACGGACCAGTTACGGACCAGTTACAGACCAGTTACACCAGTTACACCAGTTACAGACCAGTTACACCAGTAAGGGACCAGTAACGGACTGGGAACAGCTCCAGGCCCCGCCCCCTCCCAGTTCCACCAGTAACGGACTGGGAATGGCACGGGGGGGGGGTCCCGGCCACGCCCCCTCCCAGTAACGGACCAGTAACAGACTGGGAAGGTCCCAGGCCCCATCCCCTCCCGATAATGGGCCAGTTACACCAGTACGGACCAGTAAGGGACCAGTAACGGACTGGGAATGGCCACGAGACCCCGCTCCTTCCCAGTTGCACCAGTAACGGACCAGTAACGGACTGGGGAGGGTCCCGGACCCTGCCCCCTCCCAGTTACACCAATACCGGACCAGTTACAGACCAGTTACACCAGTAAGGGACCAGTACCGGACTGGAAACGGCACTCGGCTCCGCCCCCTCCCAGTAAGGGACCAGTAACGGACTGGGAACCCCCCCAGTGTCTCCCAGTAACAAAGTGTGCTCTGTCCCAGTGACCTCCCAGTCCCTCCCAGTAACAGCTCCCAGTAACTCCCAGTTACAGCTCCCAGTTACAACTCCCAGTCCCTCCCAGTTACAGCTCCAGTCCCTCCCAGTTACAGCTCCCAGTGCTCCCAGTACAAAGCCCCTGTGTCCCAGTCCCTCCCAGTGCTCCCAGTAACAGGGTCCCCTCTGTCCCAGTGCCCTCCAGTCCCTCCCAGACACTTCCAGTTCCTCCCAGTCCCTCCCAGTATAACCCAGTCCCCTCCCAGTCCCTCCCAGTGCTCCCAGTAACAAAGACCCTCTGTCCCAGTGACCCCCAGTCCCTCCCAGTTCCATCTCCCAGTAACTCCCAGTCTCTGCCAGTTCCCTCCCAGTAACCTCCCCCAGTCCCTCCCAGTGCTCCCAGTACAAAGCCCCTCTGTCCCAGTCCCTCCCAGTAACAAGGTCCCCTCTGTCCCAGTGCCCCCAGTAACCTCCCCCAGTCCCTCCCAGTGCTCCCAGTAACAGGGTCCCCTCTGTCCCAGTTCCCTCCCAGACTCTTTCAGTCCCTCCCAGTAGCTCCCAGTCCATCTCAGTTCCCTCCCAGTAACCTCCCCCAGTCCCTCTCAGTAACAAAGCCCCTCAGTCCCAGTGACCCCCAGTGCCCCCAGTCCCTCCCAGTACAGAGCCCCCTTGTCCCAGTGCTCCCAGTAACTGGGTCCCCTCTGTCCCAGTCCCACCCAGTCCCTCCCAGTGCTCCCAGCAACAAAGCCGCTCTGTCCCAGTCTCTCCCAGTACAGAGCCCTCTTGTCCCAGTGACCCCCAGTGACCTCCCAGTTACAGCTCCAGTCCCTCCCAGTGCTCCCAGTAACAGCTCCCAGTCCCCTCTATCCCAGTCCCCTCCCAGTTACATCTCCCAGTATAACCCAGTCTCTCCCAATCCCCCCTCCAGTTCCCTCCCAGTATATCCCAGTACAAAGCCGCTCCCTCCCAGTCCGAAGCCGCCCGGTCCCAGTCTGGCCCTGCGCCCGCTCCCAACAAGCGGCGCCTTTGTACGGCGGGCGGGCGTGGCCTCTTCCATATATGGTCATTCACTCCATATATGGTCATTCGCTCCATATATGGTCATAGCCACGACCATTGAGGGCGTGGTCGCGCCGAGCCCCGCCCACCGCCGAGACCCGCGAGCGGCGCTGGGGGGGCCACGGGTTTGGGGCGAATTTGGGGAATTTGGGGGAATTTTGGGGAATTTTGGGGTCTCGGGAGGGGGAGGGGTTGAGCGGGGGGGGAGGGGAAATTTTGGGGATTTTTTTGGGATTTTTGTGACGATTTTGGGGCGATTTTAGGGCGGATTTGGGGATTTTTTGGGGTTTTTTGGGGATTTTGGGGGGAATTTTCGGGTTTTGGGGGGATTTTGAATTTTTTCAGGATTTTTTTGTGATTTTTTATTTTTTTTGGGGGGGTTTTTTTGAGGTTTCTCCTCCACTCTCAGATTTTAGGGCGGCTCCACCCAGCCCTCGGAATTTGGCATTTTTGGGGGTTTAGTTTTGACTTTTTTGGGAATTTTTGGCTTTTTTGGAGATATTTGGGGGAAATTTTTGGGTTTTTTTGGGGCATTTTGGGCTCCACCCTGAACTCGACACTTGAGGAATTTTTGGGTTTTTTTAGGAGATTGATTTTGTATTTTTCAGCATTTTTGGGCGGGGTTTGGGGAATTTTGGGGTTTTTTGGGGTTTATTTGGGATTTTTGAAGGGGATTTTTAAAAGGTTTTTTTGGGGTTCTTAAAGGGGTTTTTGGGAGATTTTTTTGGGTTTTTTTAAGGGATTTTTTTAGGGATTTTTTAGGGTATTTTTGGTGGTTTTGAGGTTTTTTTATTTGGGGTTTTTTAAGGGTTTTTCAAGGGTATTTTTGGGGTTTTTTTGGGATTTTTAAAGAGTTGTATTTGAGATTTTATTTTACATTTTTAGGGGGTTTTTAAGGGTATTTTTTTAGATTTTTTTGGAATTTTAAAGGGATTTTGGGAGATTTTTTAGTTTTTTTTTTTTTTTAGATTTTTTGGGGATTTTTAAAGGCATTTTTTGGAGTTGTTTTAGTTTTTTTTTTTTTTTTTTAGATTTTTTTGAGATTTATAAAGGGATTTTTTGCCCTTTCCAATTGAGATTTTTGGGGATTTTTGAGGGCTTTTAAAGGGCATTTGTGGGGGTTTGAAATTTTATTTTTTTAAGATTTTTGGGGATTTTTGAAGGGATTTTTTTGGGTTTTTCAGGGTTTTTTAGGGGATTTTTGGGGTTTATTTTTGGGTTTTTAAGGCGTTTATTTTCAGGTTTTTTGGGATTTTGAAAGGATTTTTTTGTTTCTAAAGGGATTTTTTAGAGATTTTTTAGAGGATTTTTGAGTTTGTTTTTTTTTTTTTTATTTTAAGGGGTTTTTAGATATTTTTCGGGCTATTTTGGGATTTTTTAGGGATTTTTTTGGGTTATTTTTGGGAGATTTTTTTCCGATTTTAAAAATATTTTTTGGGATTTCTTTTGTGTGATATTTTCGGATTTTTTTTTTTTTTTTTTTTTAGGATGGTTTAGGATTTTTTGATATTTTGGGGGATTTTTTGGGGATTATTTTTTTAATTTCTCAGTATTTTTTATTTTTAATTTTTGGGAGGGTTTTTTGAGTTTTACATTGGGGATTCTGGATGGGGTTTTGTTAAGATTTTTTTGCTATTTTTTTCGATTTCTTTTCAATTTTTTTGAGGTTTTTTTTTCGATTTTTTTCGATTTTTTTCCCAGATTTTTTAGGATATTTTGAGGTTGATTTTTGAGAATATTTTGGGTTATTTTTTGTGAACTTTTTTCGTACTTTTTTCCTAATTTTTAGGATTTTTTTTTTTTTTTGGGCTTAGTTTGGGTTTATTTCTTGGGATTTTTTTTTTATTTTTCCGGATTTTTTCCGAATTTTAAAGGATATTTTGGGATCGGGTTTTGAGATTTTTTTTGGGTTATTTCTTGGGAATTTTTGTCGAACTTTTTTCGTATTTTGTAGGATATTTTGGGATTTTGGGGGGATTTCTTTGGGTTATTTTTGGAGATTTTTTTCGGATTTTTTTTTCCGGATTTTTCCCGAATTTTTAAGGATATTTTGAGGTTGGTTTTTGAAGTTTTTTTGAGTTATTTCTTGGGAATTTTTTTGTACTTTTTTCGTATTTTTAAGGACTTTTTTTATTTTGTGGGGACTTGTTTGGGTTATTTTTTGGTATTTGTTTTTATCGGAGTTTTTTTCGAATTTTTAAGGATATTTAGGGATTTGTTTTTGAGATTTTTTGAGTTATTTCTTGGGATATTTTTCGGATTTTTCCGGATTTTTTCCGAATTTTTGAGGCTATTTTGAGATTTTTGGGGGAATTTTTTGGGTTATTTTTTTGGATTTTTTTCGGAATTTTTTCGGATTTTTTTCCAATTCTTAAGGATATTTTGGGATCTGTTTTTTGGGGTTTTTTGAGTTATTTCTTGGAATTTTTTTTGTATTTTTTCGTATTTTTTAGGATTTTTTTTTTTTGATTTTTCGTGGATTTGTTTGGGTTATTTTTTGGGATTTGTTTTTTTTCGGATTTTTTTTTGAATTTTTAAGGATATTTAGGGATTTTTGGGGGGATTTTTTTGGGTTATTTCTCGAGATTTTTATTCAGATTTTTCCGGAGTTCTTTATAACTTTTAAGGATATTTTGAGATTCTTTAGGGGATTTTTGGGGGGTTATTTTTGGGGATTATTTTTGGGGATTTTTTCCGGTTTTTTCCGGATTTTTTCGAATTTTTAAGGATATTTTGGGATTTGTTTTTAAGATTTTTTTGAGTTATTTCTTAGGAATTTTTTTTGTATTTTTTTCGTATTTTTAGGATTTTTTGGGGGGGGATTTGTTTGGGTTATTTTTTGGGATTTGTTTTTTCGGATTCTTTTAGAATTTTTAAGGGTATTTGGGGATTCATTTTTGAGATTTTTGGGTTTATTTCTTGGGATATTTTTCGGATTTTTCTGGAGTTTTTTCGAATTTTTAAGGATATTTTAGGATTTGTTTTTGAGATTTTTTGGGTTATTTCTTGATATTTTTTTTCGGATTTTTTCCGACTTTTTAGGGATATTTTGAGATTTTTTTCGGATTTTTTCCGGAGTTTTTTTTTTTTTAATTTCTAAGGATATTTTGAGATTTTTAAGGGGATTTTTGGGGTTTTTTGGGGGGATTTTTTTTCGTAGTTTTTTCGGGTTTTTTTCGAATTTTTAAGGATATTTTGAGATTGGGTTTTGAGATTTTTTTGGGTTATTTCTTGAGATATTTTTCGGATTTTTTCGAATTTTTGAGGATATTTTGAGATTTTTGGGGATTTTTTGGGTTTTTTTTTTTTTTTTTTTAATTTTTTTCGTATTTTTTCCGAAGTTTTTTTTTTAATTTTTAACGATATTTTGAGATTTTTAGGTGTTTTTTTTCGGGTTATTTCTTGGGATTTTTTCCAGATTTTTTCCAGATATTTTAGGATATTTTTTGCGATTTTTTTTTAATTTTTGGAAATTTTTTTTAATATTTTGGGGCAATTTTTCCACTTTTTTTTTTAATTTTTCCCCTCCCCCCCATGGCTCCGCCCCCTCGGCCCCTCCCCCCGCTCCTTTGCTGGGCTCTGTTTTTTGGGGCGCTGCCGCTGATCTGGGGGGGGATCCCCATCTTCGGGGGCGTGGCCTGCCCCAAAGGGGGCGTGGCCTGTCCCGGGGGCTGCGAGTGCGAGCGGAGCAGCGCTCGGTGCCGGGGGGGGGCGGGGCGGATCCCGCGGGGCCTCCCCCCCACCCTAGCCACGCTGTGAGTGCCCCTCCCCCACCCCTTTTAGGGACCCCTCCCCCACCCCGAGACCCACCCCAAAATCCCCCCTTGAACCCCAAATTTGGGACCCCTCCCGAAATCCCCTAAATTTGGCCCCTCCCCCATCCTGAGACCCCTCCCCCCTTTTAGGGACCCCTCCCCCACCCCCTGAGACCCCTCCCCCAACCCTGACCCCTCCCCCCACCCCCGAGACCCCAAAATCCCCCCTTGAACCCCAAATTTGGGACCTCAAAATCCCCCCCCAATTCCCCCATGTTGGCCCCTCCCCCACCCCCTGAGACCCCTCCCCCCAATTTAGGGACCCCTCCCACACCCCCGAGACCCCAAAATCCCCCAAAATCCCCCCTTGAACCCCAAATTTGGGACCCCAAAACCCTCCTGGGACCCCCCAAAATTCCCCAAAATTTGGACTCCCAAAACCTCTCCTTGAACCCCAAATTTGGGACCCCAAAATCCTCCAAATTTGGGCCCCAAAATCCTCCCTGGCAACCCCCAAAATTCCCGAAATTTGGGACCCCAAAACCCCAAAATCCCCAAAATTGGGACCCTGGGACCCCCCAAAGCCCCAACATTTGGGAGCCCCCAAACCCCCCCTTGAACCCCAAATTTGGCATCTCCCGGACCCCCCAAAATCCCCCAGAATGCCCCAAATTTGGGGCCCCCCAAAAATCCAAATCCCCCAAATTTGGGACCCCAAAACCCCA